>JBAHVQ010000138.1:151522-163580 GCA_036872915.1 Nanipora kamurai
AATGGCTAGATCCAACATGCTTTGAAACACTTGTTTCCTTTTATTTTTACTCTTTTCATTGCGTTTTCTCTGCAACGAATGAAATGTGAGAAAACGTTTAGTTTTCACTACGCATTTGTTGGAGAAGTTTAGAAGTGAAAATTAAAGCTGGCGAAATAAAAAAAACACCACGGAGGGTAGAAAAAAGGGTAAGACAAAGGAAAAGGAGTGGGAGAAGGACCAATACATAAAGAGAAAGCAAAGGGGATGAGAAATGGGGCAAGGCAGAGAAAGGGGTGACAGGTTGGAAGAAGCGGAAGAAGAGAGAAAGGGAAAGGGAGATGAAAGACGGAGAGGCAGATCGAGAAAGTGGGAGTGCGAAAGGGAGAGAAAGAAAGAGGAGGTTAGAGAAGGAAGAAAAAGAGAAAGAAGGAAACGGGATCGAAAAGAAGACAAACGGGAGAACGAGAGACAAAGCTAAAGGAACAGAGAGAGCAAGAGAGAGAGGAATAGGAAGAGGATATGGGGATATGGCTGGCAGAGCGAGAGAGAGAGAGGGGAACGAAGTGATAGAGAAAAAGGGAGGTGGAAAGGGAGAGGAAGAGGAAAAGGGAGAGGGAGATAGAGGGAAAGGTAGAGAGAGGAAGAGCGAGAGATAGACGAAGTGATAGAGAAAGAGGGAGGTGGAGATCGAAGTGGAGAAGGAAGTGGAGAGGGAGAGGAAGACGAACAGGCAGTCGCACAAGTAGGTACAGTGGCAAAGGGAGAAGCCAAGAAAACCGAGGGTAGAGGACGACGGAGACATAAACAAAAGAAAAAGCAAAACCCACATGAAGAAATACGTTCTTACATATTCTTCAGCCCGACGCTCCTCAGCACGGCAATATTTGTCGTTGGGCATTTCAGAAATGGTTGGAACGTGATACCTTCGACGAAGCATACGAACCATCTTTAATCTGGCTTCCACGATCTGACTAACCTGCAGTAAAAGAAGACAAAGTATTCATTATGTTCACCTGGAAACTCAAATATCATCGAAAAGAATATATAGTGATGATACATTAGAAGAACACACACACATATATATATGCTTGTAGTTCGAGCACTCTGGCAATTGACTTTGATGTCCCACATTTGTGAGGCATCAAAGTTGACTGTAAATAACAGTTACTTTCATCCTGCTCATCAGCACTACACTGATGAGGCCTATAAGGCCGAAACGGTTCCGCCTGTAGTTATATATATATATATATACATATATATACATTAACAGAATCCGTGATCACGCACGCGGCGGCAGCCCTTCGTGGCTCAGTTGGCGGGGCAGAAGATTGGATTCCCAGCTGGAGGCCCAAGCGAACCGTTTTTCGCAACTTGTCCACATTGGGTCTTATAAGTTTCCCATTTTGATTCTGCTAATTCCTTCACCTAATAAAAAAACCATTAAAGAAAATGCCAAACATTTCTAGAAAAGAAAAATCAGGCGTTTCTGGTTACATTGAACTCCGATTTTGAGCACAACGTTCAAGCTTACTTTAAGAACGTAATTTACGTACTGTTCATAGCAATTATGACGTCACATATTCAAGATTTATGCGACCGATTAACCGTGTTTCCTACGCCCGTTTTTCACACTCACCTTCCGTATGATATTACGTGTATGCTCATTATCTGGTGTATATAATATTCTTGCAGACATGAACTGTCTCGTGACCTCCAGAAACCCGTTGTTCTTCTTACCATCGCTGCCCCTTACGGCAATACTGTCAATCAGACAGCCACGAAACATACAACACCTGTCGTCTGATAAAATAGAGAACTATGAATCACAACCAACGTACAAAAAGTTACTAATGCAGGTTTTTCGAAGTCATTTGGACTGTCTCTTTAATCATAATAGTTGACAAAGAATTAAAAAATGGCTTAGCAAAGCTTACTGGCCGGACAGAAACAGTAAAAAGAGCCTGGTACGGAATCGTCATGGCAACATCCAAGCTGTTGACACTTCTTGCGGTTGACACCACCCCATCCACAATCCGTTCTTAATTCTGGTTTCACTGCTGAACATTTCTGGTCATCTGGAGAATTCAGCATAGAGTAAGTATTTAGAATGACTAGCCTTCAACAAAGGTAGAGGGACTGCCCTCCACCATTTTTTTCCTAAGATCGATATCACTCATCAATATTCAATTAATATTGTATTATGAATCATACTTATTTTAATTAACAATTATGACCACAGACCCAGTTTTTGACAGCTGCATGTCATGCGGCGAACAAGAGACCATAGAGGTTGCTAAGAACTTCGGAATTAGAAAATGTTGAAATAGATCCTGCATATATGTTGTTACAAATTTCATAAACTACCATTTTATGTATATTTCCTGTTTCTGAGTTCTGTGTAACTTTGTGAAATGTCCCAAAGTTTAGCACCGTTGCTCATAAAATAATAATGAGTGTTTGTTTTGATTTCCCACCATAGGTCCAGCCATCTTTCATTCCCAGCACTGCAGTAAAACATTCACAGGTATTAGCCCATAGTTATCACTGATTCATACAGCTGTGTGGTGCAATCGCTCTGAACATGGTGGGTCAACATGTTTTTAATTATGTTGTTGATTTCTATTCAAAAATAATAGCTGTAGAGTAAAGGCATGACGCTTCTGAGTGGACAATTTTTCAGAGGTCTGAATCTACGACTAGCGCAAGACAATAAAACCTTATTTTCGAACCCTGTATCCCAGACATCATTCGTATTAAGTGTAAAAAATATGCAATATTCACCTGTGTAGTTTTTTATGTCAAACTTTCCTTTGATATGTTCCGCCACCCATGCACAAGAATCTTTCTTGAAGTCGTTCCCTGTCTCTTGTTCTGTATCTTCATCATCTGGTCGGATCCTAGCATCTTCATCATCAGGTAAATCACCATTCTCTCTTTTTCTTCCACAAAATACTTCGTACAGACCTCCCTGCTTTCTTATTACGTCAGCCTTCAAGTAAACATCGCATCCAAAACGCATCAGTTTTAAACTACTTTAAATAAGGCAGAAACTTACAAGTAATCTAATGCACATACTGCACTTTCACTAGCTATGCTACTGGATATCTAATTTACAATTAGATGGCCAACGAGGGAGAAACCCGAGTTGACTATCAGCTCAAGCACAACGAGAGCAAGTTGTCTAATTGTTTTAGTGGAAAGGAACAAGTCGAACAACATATTATCTTGAAGAATAAAATATTTTAATTTTTTATAATTTGTTGCTTCCACTACATGAGTCACGCAGGTTGATTTGGTTTGTTTTCGTTTGTTTTGCAGCAATATAAAAAAACCAGAAGACAGAGACAAAGCTTATCTTCCGACATCTTTTTACTGAAATAGTAAGTTTTGACTGGCCAGCAAACCACCCTGAATTTAAATATACACGGTTGCAGGCAAAGCGAAACATTTTGATTGCCCATATCGTAGTGAAGTAGTGTTTGGAAAACTTGACTTTGGGGAAGATTACGCTCAGTATTCCTGAAAAATACCATTTACTTCAACGGATTACCATCTTAACAAATACATAATAACCATGCTTTCAGAGACGGCCTTTGTCCCTCAGTTGGCAGGGGCGCGGGTTTGACTCTCAACCGAAGGTCTAAGAGTAGTATTTTCGCAATTAGTCCGAGCTAGGTCTTAAAAACGCATGAGTTTTCACTTAATATAGACTCCATTTCATGTTATCTACTGCAAATGCCCAATGTTTCTTGAATATAGGCTACCCTTCATTCATAATCATAAATACACAATTATTCGAACCATCGGCATTATCTATAAATACAGAAATCGTGCCCATCTTCTGGGCAACAGCCTTTGTAGCTTAGTTAGCAGAGCACTACATTAGATTCCCAGGGTAGCTCAGCTTCGAATTTTTTTCTTCAAAAATTTACTTTCACTTCACATAACTTGCCTTTATCAAGGGAGGCGTCCAGCCGTCCTATGGATGGCCACTTTTAAAAAATCAGATTTTTGAACGACCACTTTTGATACGGACAACCATGGCAGGTCCGTCATAAGGTCAGGACTGGATGGGCAGGAATTGCGAAACTACACGCCAGAAAACCGTCAATTAAGTACTCTCAGCAGAAATTTCAACACAGGAAATTTGCCATGAGAATTTTAACCCTTTATTGTTTGGACTTCCGAGAGGTCTCCCCTTGACGAGTAAAATCGTCTGGCGTTAGCCAGAGTTGTAATAAGTTGCCAAGTGGCAACCGTGTATAAGAAAGGGTTAAGGTGACTAGAACAAAGTTTTACAAACACTCATGAAATTTCCGAAAATTAATTTCTCTTTTCGGTCATAAATGCTAGTATAGGCCGATATCAATGAGTCAGGTTTTTTGTACAAGAATTAACACTATCTAGTTCGGGGGACCATTCGGCCGACCTCAACGAGGTTTATCGGCCCTTCAACATAGTTTTGCAGCGCTGAAAATGTGAATACTCACCAATGTAGGCAAACTTTGAGGTAACTTGATTTGTCCCGACAGTTCGGCCGAAACTTGATTCAACTGACTCTGGTTGAGGTTACATACAAGCTGCTTAAACGCCGTCTGTTAATGAATGACGAATAAATAATCAGTTCAACGACAGTGTTTATAAACAGTGAGATTTAGAGCAACCTTCATCCCATTGCTCGACGATTTCAGTAAATTTGTAAATACGTTCAGAATAGAGATTTACTTTATACGGGCTTTTAAACTTCCTAGACTTTCATCGACTTGTATTTCATTACTTCCTATCGTCTTTTACTTTTATCTTCAGGAAATTTTGAAATGTCAAGAGTTATTCTTATTCGGGAAAACGTTTTAATAAAGAAGTTCGAATGCTAATTGGAGGGGTAAGCAATATTGTTACACAGTCATTCAGGTTTGACCACTTGCCATCAGGGCAAGTTGGACATGAAAATTGGTTGCCATGAATAAAATTCACTTGCCATCAGATCTAGCTGACCTTTGGCCCACATAATAACAAAAATTGAAGCGAACGATTACACTATTATTATCATGGATTTCTACTATTATATAACATTATTCTTTTGTTTTCCTTAACAAGTTCAATTTAGCAGTTGAACATGAAGTCGTTCTGAAAGTAATAGCCTCGATCTGAGTGGAAAAGGAATATCCCCAAAATGGCGGGCGCGTGTGTGCCCGCCCCTCCCACAAATTATTATTATTATTATAATAATAATTTGTGATGAATTATGATGAATGATGATGATGTGATATCATTAATGATGATGATAATAATAATGATAATAATAATAATGATAATAATAATAATGATAATAATAATAATGATAATAATGATAACGATGATAATAATAATAATAATAATAATAATAATAATAATAATAATGATAATAGCAGGTGTTACACCTTCTTACTTCTTAAAAAAGAGAAAAGAGGATTAAAATTCCGCACCTGCGAGTTCCCTGAAGACACAGTATCTGGCATTGCCTTACATGACAAGAAAGGACCCCCTTCACTGCCCTTAATGGTGTGTAGATACGAATAGTAGCAGTAGCAGTAGTAGTAATAATAATAATACAATTATTACTACTACAATTATTATTACAAAATACATTATGATAACCATAATGTTAATAATTGTTTTTAAAACTAACGATAATGCTTCTATACCACAGATAGGTTTGTCACAAATTCCCGTAAAGTAATAATAATATTTTTTAGGACCAAAAATACTGCTTTTATACCACATAAATATCTTTTATATCATATATATATATATAAATCGTGCCTATTTATCCGAGATACCATGACTTCTGGGATGAATTAGATAACCTAGTCGAGGGGCACAGAAACATCATATGATGGTACAAAATGAATTTTCTCCGGTGTCGAGCGAAATAACTGACGACACGTGGCAAGTGAGATATGACACCATGCGAAATAACTGAGATCTAACAAATTCATAACACCACGAATGAAGGTAAGGGAAGGATTAAAAAATTAATGAGCGTTACTAAAGCCTGGTTGACACACCGCGATATTTTGAATCAGTGCGACGTTCACTTAATCAATTGGGTTTTTCAAGCGCTAAAGGATACACAGGTTGAAAGTTTTGAGATTAGTTTTGATAAATTGTGGCTTTTACTATTTGGTAGTAACTTTATATTGGTACACTATACAAATTAAATTATGCATCACTACAACGAAAAATCATGATAACATATTCACAGCATCATTTGGTCTACCTCATTTGCAGCTGATGAAAATCTAAGATAATTCTTCCAGGATGAATTGTGGCAAATCCTTTGCAGATTGTCATATAAATATGTCTAGACAAAATCAGACAAGCCTTTTAGGAATTCGAGATGAAAACATGATGACATGATGAAAAGATGACTAAATGAGCACCTCCTGTTAGCATATTGACTGATTTATTTACTCACTCATGCTCGCACGCAAGCACATATCTACTTACTCACGCAATTATTTGCTCAATCACGAACACACTCTCAAATTCTTACCAATACTAATGAGATGAAGAACAGCCATTATTCTTTCACATTAATAATGTTGTTCTTCTACTGATCAGCACTAGACAAGATTCCAAAAGAATACGTTCACTCATTCACTCAAAATACATTCATTCATTCATTTATTCACTCAGTCGTTCGCTCATTCATTAATACATTCGTTCATTCATTCATTCATTCTTTAATTCATTCATCCGTTTACTCACTCACTGATTCATTTACTGATCGTTCGACTTATTAATTTATTAATGCATTCATTACATTTATCTATTCAAGTACATATTAATTAATTAATTAATTAATTAATTAACTTATCTATTCATTTATCTATTTTTGTTGGTAATAATGTATCACTGAACATCAACATTAAGGACTGTAATATTCCAACAACGGACTAAGACTATGGTTGAAGAATTTAACTGGTGATATACAAATAGACTTGAAATTATAGATATATTTTCGCACGGATTCGAAACTCTGTCTTTTTGGAAAAGAAAGACCATTCGCATCCATGTTTCTCGCGAGAATAAAATCAAGCTTTGCTGATGTTCAGTAGCTACCCCAGCCTCGCGTTGTCTCTAGTACGTTGAAATTTTTTTTTACGTTGTAAACAGAGTAACGACGGCGTGAAGGTTTCTCTTGGGACCAATTTTTGCACACCTCTTTTGTATTTGGTATGACATGCTATTATTTATCGACGTAGCCATACTCGTAGCCATGGTGTTTTAAATTCCCTATCATTTCAAAATCAGGCGACTAACGAACGTTCTGTCAAGCTGGTTACTTCAGAAAAACGATTTCTGAGCCTTAGACGGGAATCGAACGCGCAGCCATCTAATACATACGAAGTTCCCACATGAAATAGATTAGTGTCCAGCATTTAGTATTTCAAAGTCATCGGCTGCCCATTCATAACTTCTTTATATTTGGAAGGATGTTATGATCGGGAAAAAAACCTCCAGAAGAAGAGGTTAACGTTGACGGGAGGGACTATTATGCACGTTGAATGAGTCAAAATATTACCATTATCTCGCTTTCATTTATAACTTAAGTTTACATTTCCATCTTTACAGAAATTTGATTTTCACTTAACTACATGAGACCAAGTTATGTCACGGCAACGCCCAGCTGTGGTCGAATTTCAATTCTTTAATATTATATAACATTTTTTTATCGACGGGACTTCTAACTAGGTATATTTGTAAAGTGTTTAGTAGGTATGAATATCTAATTGTGGTAAATGGGATATTAACCCACGACTAACCATCACGAAAGGTTGAGTAAGTATAACCTAAGGCTTGAATAAAGGTGAAGTCGAAAGCTTCGTATGTTTCGTGATTTTCATTTTGAAATTGACCTTTTTCCAAGATCTCATGAAGTGTTATTACATTGTATTGTAAAGTGTGTGTGTAGCCGAAAGTTATATCCACTCGCTCACCAACAAGGAGCTCGAAATTCAATACAACGCTGGTCTTCTCCAGGCGCAGTATTTAAATTCTTTTTCTTTGTTAGTCAATTTCATTATCTATATCGAAATAACACAGTCACAAGAGAGCTTTAACTTGCAATAAAAATACACTTAGGTGTAAATCAATTAAGACGCTCTTTATTTCACAAACTTAAAAACTTAGAGCAAATACTCGTCTATGTCTTAGACTGCCACCCATGGCTGCGGGTGGAGATAACAAGCAAGTAAAATTCATAAACATATGATTTTTACTGGACAAAATCTTTAAAAAAGCTAACACTTTCATTTACGTCAGGTCGGATTGTTCAGAAGACAATTAGTTTAACCTGGAATAGTAAAAATTTTTTCGACAAATTTCAAAGCATCCTGCTTAGGAAAATTGAAATTTTCTACGAAAGAATTTCAGAGAATTCAAATAGTTTTTGTCCAGTGAAATTTGAACTCGAGTAGGCAATGAATACATGCGTAAACTAAAAAAGAGATTAACTGATCGTCATGAATTATCGATAATCGTTTTTTGAACAACCATCACCAAAGTAACTTGGTTTTAAACTGATTTCGCTTACTTGGTTATAGTTTCGTGACATCAATGGTGCCAGCTGTGATAGAAGATAAGCACTTCTTTGAGTGTTAAACTAGACAAAGGATGTTCAGAACCAATTTACACTCACAATTCTCGTCGTAACACATGAATTACCACAAAAGATACGGTGGTCTAATTAGCAGCTGTAAATCACGCAATTTAGAATCGTACTAATTTACGACACCGAAGACTGAATATCAAAAATAAGGAAAAAATCAGAATTCGCTTCCATTCTACCAGCTTTCGTTAGGATAAGAGTAAGGATTAAGGTTACGATTAGAGTGTGGGAACGATTTAGTTTCCGATTGGAGTAAAGGCCGTTTTCCACTTCAACCTCATCGTACCAAAACGTACTGTATTCCTTCATCTAGTATGCTCTCTGGCAGAACTAATAATTTTAAGACAAAAGAAAACGATACGTTTCTGTACGGTTGAAGTGGAAAACGGCCTTAATTGATCCTCAGAAAGGTCATATTCATCACCAGGAATAAGTGACCTAGGGTGACTCGTCCCCAAGGGTCATTCAGTCCTGTAACAACGAATGGTCTTTGAGTTACATTTTCGCGACTGATCTCGACTGGGTGTTAAAATAAAATTTCTGACACTCTAAAGTCATTCTTCACCAAAAACATTTAATCCAGGTGATTATTGGAGTGTAAATGCTGTATGTTCATAACACTACAAGGGTCGAACAACCAGACACTTCTTCAGTCCTGACTAGAAAAAAATTCAACTTCTCCGAAGAGCACGATTTTGCCTCATCAAGCGTTTATGACAGACCAGACGACCGATGAGATGTGAAATGTTGCGTAACACATTAGCAAAGCAGATTTCTGGATGAAAGTAAACTGTGCTTGCCAAAAGTGATGGGTTTTCTTCAGGACTGGCATGGTATAAGGTCAGTAACAATTATAAAATATTTAAAACAAGCTGCACACCTCACAAAGTCTAATTTAATCATTGCTTACTAATAATGCATGCATCTTCAAATTGATTGCAAGTGCAGACGTGAGTATAGACCCCTTGCACTCGTGTGCTAATCGACCCTTCGGGAGGACAGCTTCAAAGTTCCGTCGTTCAACAGATCGAGTAATTTATAGAAATCTTTTTGTTTATGAACGTTTTCCTCCAACAAGGGATTCAGTCCAATAGGTCTATAGACCACCTTAATCTAATGATTTTTAGGACGAGGGAAGATATGAAATAACTATTAACACAATTCGTTATCACCGTAAAAGTTCTTTAAAATTAAACGTAATTAATTTTTGAACCATCTGCCTTGTAATTACATGCACTCGTTTCCCTGTATTTTTTTTCCAGAGTAACAGTCAAATGTGAGAAGTTTAGCGTAAACTTTCATTAATTTTCGAATAGTTAATGCAATAACTATTGTACTGAAAGAAATTACCTGAGACACATTTATTTTAGCAGCCAAGAAATTATCTACCACAGACGGAGAAAATGACATGTTCTTTATCAGGAACTCTCTAACTGTTGTTGTATTTTTTAAAAACAATGAAACAGAAGGATCTAATTAAAGGGAAAAAAATAATGATGGTCAGTTGTCGGCATTAAATTGTCAACCAATGATTAAATTGTGCGATGATTTCTGAAGGTTTTACTTTAAATTTTTTAATCCTTCTGTTTTATTATATTAAATAAAATATTTAACACTTCAGTGAAAAACTAAATAAAATATAAAAAAGTACATGTAAAACGTAGAAAATTTGGTAATGTTTAGAAGTATTGATAAGATTCACGTGATGTACCAACGACTAATGAATGTAAATCAGGTATGAGCCGGCTATCAAAGATTCCAGGGGAACAAATAATAATCCGTATTTTTGTCTCATTGGGTTTTTGCCCGATCGATACAGCTAATAACAAAGTTACCGATAAATAGTATGTTGGCTTCTCTGCTTGTTTTGTTTGTAGGGGTTTTTGGGAGGTTGTTTTTTTAAGCTTATATTCGTTAATAAAAACAACTTATTCATAAGATGAATTTGCGCTGTCAGATTACTACGGTGGCCCGTAAGGGACAAGCTGCCAATTAGACGGTTGCTGCAAACTATGCACGTTACAAACTAGATACAGTTGATGCAAACTGTGTCTAATTAAAACAAACTATTCATGGTTGATGAAAATAATTAGTTGTTGCTGCAAACTGTTGTAAACAAAAAACGTAGTTGCTGCAAAATAAACCAGTCTCCTCACGGTCGATCGCCCCAAACGCATGCGTATAACGTAACCTTAACGGAATTCACGACCTGCTCCGCAGTTCTGGGCACGGGAATGGTTCCAAAATAGATGCACGGTATACGTGGACTGCATATTACCAGAGTACCTCGAGAAAACCAGTAACGTTTGGGGGAGTCAAACTAGACAACACTCTTCTCACATTTGACCAAGGTAACTTTAATCAGGAAACTGTGCGGAGCCGGGAATCGAACCCTAGTCACGGATATGAGATACACGTGCACTACCATTATGCTACCAGCACCATCGGTGGACAGATGTGAATCGTTGGACGTGGGTGAGATCGAGAGATTTCAAGACACCACATTCTACTGTACAGTAAGTAAAACGGAATTCAATTCAAAAGATCAAAGTTGAGACGATACGTGTTTAGTAAAATAACAGAGGTGACTACAAGCGGAAGTGGTTGAGTTTAGTACGTGCTTATGTGGTAAATGAAGTTATAAAAGCAGTATTTACCTTGTTTGTCGCTGGCAAGAAGCGAGAAGTGTTTTCAAAACTCGCCCCGCCCATAAATTCTGCCTGTCTACATGCGGGATCACTTTTCCTACCACTGGTCGTTCAATTCAAATCCTAAAAAGCTCGCTCATTGGTTCAAAATTTTAACTCCGCAGACGTCATAAACTGGGAATTTTATTTGTTGTAGTGTCTGACTTCAAACGGTGAAGTTACTAGCCAATCTTTGATATATTTTAAACTATGTTGAAACCTTTGTTATTGCGCGTCGGCTGCAGTAAGGGGAGCGGGGCGAGTTTTGAAATTGCGCGAAGTTCGGCTGCTTTTCGCTTCTCGCCAGTGACAAACAAGGTAAATACTGCTTTTATAACTTCATTTACGACATAAGCAAATACTAAACTCAACCACTTTCACCTCTGGGCTGTCTGTGCGTTGACTCGGGACTTCGTCATAGCATCAAACATGTTGGCTGACCCCAAGTTACCGACTAAAACAACGAAAAACTCACGCAAGCGAATATGTGAGTTTGTTAATTCCGATTCAATATACCAAAATTGCATGCAAAAGCAATTCCATGCCTGCTGTGCGAAAAGAGCCAACCAAGTACTGTTTAAGGTTGTCCTTCCTGCACAATCCTCGGAATCTTGGCGATCTCAATCGATTCCTTTACACCCCTCGAGAGGTACTGATAGTCACTGGCAATAAGTGATGACTCACTCCATTTGATCTTGTGGTACTTTTCCAGCGCATGTTTTGCTTATGCTGACTT
>JBAHVQ010000138.1:163680-179446 GCA_036872915.1 Nanipora kamurai
AAAAAAACCCAACAAAATTAGAGATGCAATAGCCATTTATTGGTTATTTTGACCTTTTCCATTTGTCCTTCCTAGAAATTACGTTCAAATTATTTACATGGAGTGGCGAAGTTGCACAAGCATAACAACTGGTCGTGCTTTTAAGTTCATCAACAGCTAGCAAACAGTTTGCTTGACAAACTAATATCGTTGACAATTTTAAATACACATAGCATGAACTGTTGGTATGCTCATCTTCGCCACTGGCTGCATTTACTTTCGAGAATAAAAGTTAATCACTATTTATAATAAATTTAATATTGAACAAATAAGGTAAACCCGAAGCTAGGAGGGGATCGTGAGGGAACAGTCAATCCTTCCCGTTCAGTTCCGTGGTCCGTCGACTTTGAATCACGAATTTTCAAGCATGTGATTTTCGTAATATGTGCGCATGCTCCTCAGCTGATAAACTCTGAAAAGTTTCTGAACCCCTGGCGGGAATCAAATCCATCTTTTCTGATGGCTGGTGAGCAGTGGCGAAGCTGAGCATAAATGACTGGTCATGCTATTGTCGCTTACTTACTTACTACTCACTCACGTTTCTTGCAGCAGAAGATTTTTCAGCAGCTGAGAAATGGCTCCGTCGGCACGAACTTTCGAAGATCCGCATGATTGACTTTCATCCACATTCGTCTTTGTTCACTACTTGTTCGCTAGTATCTCCACTTAATTTTTAATAATAAGAGTCGCGCTATTGGAAATGAGCATGACCTGAAGCCCAAAATTGGCAAGGAATGAATGCGCAAGGAATAAGTTAGCCAATCAAATGACGCAAATTTCGGTCAGTTGTTGCTATCTGAGAAGAGCATGACTTGCCACAGGTGACCGATGCATGAAACTAAACGGATAATTCACTAACGCCGGTTGCGATTTTAAAGAAATTTTTTTTCATTTTCGAGTGTGTAAAATAATTCTTAGCTCTGAAATATTTTTGTCTTGCTCAGCATGACCAGCATGGCCGCTAGCTTCACCAGCATTCCGCGACCTTTTGGAGTGAGGTGGGGGAGAGAGCTCTGCGTTTTACCAACCAATGTTTGCAGTTGACGTCACGAATATACCGTCAAGATAAAGCCAACATTTCGTTTGTCTGGTAGTGAATATTTCGCTTAGATTGGTAAGTCTTGTTCATACCATTGTGATTATCGTCCACTTTACCGACGGATAGTCTCTGACGTAATAGGGGAAAAGTGGGGGGTCGCACACTCCCCTCCCCCACGCAGTACGCCCCGGCCGGTCAGGTGCTCTAATCATTGAGCTACATGGACTCAGATGTTGGAGCGAAGGTTACATACTGTACTAGTCGGCAACTGGCACGTGTATTGTTCAAGTGAATCCTCTAAGATTAACTATAATGACATTAATATAAAAATTAGAGTGCTACGTCGGCCGTGTGAACGGCTATGTAGACAGTCAAAAGGTTCGAGGAACTGCCGGAACTTAAGAATTCTTAAACTGACGTTTCGAGAGAAGGCCTTTCGTCGGAGTGAAAAGAAGTGCCTTCGCTCGAAACGTCAGTTTAAGAATTCTTAAGTTCCGGCAGTTTCTCAAACCTTTTGACTATCTATAATGACATTAGCTGTAGTGCAGTATTTCTTCCGTGTAAAACTCATATAGAATTCATGAGGAAAATTCAAAAGAAATTAATATTTAATCAGTGTCTGTAAATGTAATACAACCACTAGTGGTTGTATCATGTTGGTACAACCATTAGTGGCTGTATCAGATTCACATATCAGTTCTGTCCAGACTTTCCGACACTCAAATAGAACTTTTTTCCAAGTTAAAATAACCTCAAAGTCCTCGTTTCACAAGTACTTTACACTGACATTTGCGTCGGTGTTGTAAATACTACTTGTTATCGATTTCCAGGGGCATATTCCTAAATCTCGTTCGCTAGATCCACTTTAGAGGTCCAATGAAGTCATGATCGATCTCTTTTCTACTTCAAAATCTGACTACGGCTTGAAAGACGCGATTTAAACATGTGCTAGCAACCGATATTTGTAATGTTTTGGGGGCAGTATGCAGAATTTTAAAGTAAGTACGGACACAAACGTTTCTGCAATTTTTCGAGATTTGAAAGTGCTTGTAGATCTGGCAATTCTTGTCCATTTTAACTAATGCGCTGGTCTATACTTTTTTCTCTGCAAATTGCGGCCTCCAGTCTGACCATTTGTCGAGTACGAGCTCTGTCGACGTTAAAGATCTTGTTCTGGGTGAACTCAAAAGATTTTATTCAGCTGAGATGAAACTCCAGCCGACCTCGAAGGTTAAAGTTTTTGAGCAACAAAACGGCTTTGTAATTGAAACTTCTCGGAATGCCCCTTTTTTAACAATGGCTGGGTAAAGATCAACGGATTTTTTTTACTTATTCATGAATACATATTACAAACAGACAAGCTCAACTTGATTAAATGCATGTCTTCCCAGCGTCAACATTATACCAAAATCAACAATTAAACAAGCTCTAAAGAGCTAGAAACCTAAGACTAAAGATTTTGAGCAAAGCCTATAGGAAGCTATGGCGTTTTGATATTTTCTTAGAGTTTCCTTTGGTTAAACTTCGTTCCCGTGCTAGTCCTTCTTCACACTTGAACCCTATCTTCTAGAGCGTTTTCTTTCATTGGACGCAAGGCTGGAAGAGCAGAAGTCTTATTAAAAAAAGCAGGTTCGACCAAAAACTTAATTAACGCGAGGCAGATGTCTTTGAAATTTGGATTTAACAAGACAACTAGAGGTGTTGAAGAAGATAAATTCCTCGTAAAATTGAATTGGACATGCCTTGATATCGTTAACGGACATGAATAATGGAAAAAACAAAGATTTCTTGATAAAAATTTTCATATGTATTGAGATTCGATATCAATGATAATTCCTTATATTTTGTCATTCAGTGAGGTTAAAATATTTTACGATAAGTCATCACTCATTTGGTTGTTTATTTTAACCCTCGAGGCTTTCTTTCAAAAAATTTATTAACTCGAGACTTCCAGTCTAGATGGGAAACCTAATAATAAAAATATGCGTTCTTCGCTGCAGGGAACTCAAGGTTCCAACCGCTTTAAGGTGAATGCACAGCGCTGATAAATTGGGGGAAAAAACGACTTTCTCACCCCCTGCCTTCTTTTGACGTCCGTAATAACTGCAATACTGATAAGAGTCGTTGCTATGTTATTTACAAGGACTAAAGACACGCAAGAATCTTGTTTTCCAGTCAGCGTAAGCAGATATTTGAGTACTTTTTCAGTAGTAAGACTTTTGAATTGCACCAGGTTTGATTTTAGTCTAATATTTATCTGAGCTTTCGGCTCGTCTTCAGAGAGAGTTGTGAACATTTGCGCTAATAACTTTCTCTAAAATTCGGATAAATATTGACCCAAAATCAAACATGGTGTAACCGCAAGTCTTACTATCCATAAAGAGAAACTTCGCCATAAAGAACTTCAAGCACAAGACCCTTATGTAGTCGAAGGGAGACCGAGCCAACAAGTTTTCTTGAGGAAATGGATAGATAGGTCGAGCCGGTGACAGGAAAATTTACCCATAACTTTGACTTTTAGAGTAATAAAGAAGATGCGTACTGAGAGGAGACATAGAACATAGACAAAACTCCTTCCTTTTTGTTCTTAGTTTACTTCATCAATTTGTTCGGAATGATTTGTGCTTTGTGCTGGCATATTTGATCTTTTATGCCCCCACGGTTTTCTGGGTTGCTTTTGACGCCGTTGATATTGTAAATATAGTGTAAATGAGCTAACATATGATTGACTGAGTTGGCTCATTCTTTTTTTTGCGCTTTACAGTACTTATATGCCTGACATGGTTCCATCTTTCTATCTTTAAAATCTTCAATCTTAAGATTTTTTCCTCAAATAAAACAGCGTGCGGTCACTCCTCCACGATATCTCTGCGCCGGACATTTTTAGTGCTGATAAAATTGAATGAGAAAAAAAAAGAACTGAAAAAGAACCGTTTAAACTGTATATCATCATCGCGAATAGATTCACGGCGACCTGTTGTTGTCCCTGGAGAATTATGACGGAAGCAAAGCAACCGAACAAGACCTGACAGGAAATGAATATCAGCTCTTACAAATTTCCAGCTGGCGTTTTTAGTGCGAATTTTTCTTATGTACTGTGTTCTCAATTGAGCAGTGCAGACTAGTTCCTTTTTACCAAAAATATTAGGTTTAGCGCTGGTGGATCAATATCAAAAAACTTCAGCATAGAAAGTTAAAAGGTTGGCAGACTGCCGAATATATGTAGAAGAATTCCGACGTTTCGAGCAAAGGTCCTTCTTCAGAGAAGTAGGGTCTTTGCTCGAAACGTGGAAATTATGCCACATATATTCGGCAGTCTGCGAACCTTTTAACTTTCTATGCTGTTATACATACTGCCTACGCAGCATCCTAAATTTTTACATCGTTCTGCAAAAAGTTCAGCAAGTTAAGAGGATGTGGGAAGCAGATTTTTAAATAACATTTACCTGATGAGTTTGTCTTTATTTCGGATTAATTCGAGTTGAAAATAAACACAAGTTGTTTGAATTCTTAGCGGTCCCCTGCAGGTGTAAGCTCTCAAAATAAGTGAAATGTTCTAAAGTAGATCTCTGCGTTCAATAACAACAGCTACGTTCCAGCTGACTGTTTAAAAACTAAATACCTATGTCCTGTTTAAGGCTTTCTGTCGTCCTATGTATCTCAATGAAGTTAAGACTCACCCGTTTTGAAGGCATTTCTTACTAATGCGTGTTTAGAGTATATTGTTTCTACTAATCAAGACATTTTGGAGTATTCTAGAACTAAAAAAGACACATCACCAAATGTTTGCTAATGCAGAATATGTCACCTCGTCATGTTGTTATTTGTAAGAACTCGCTTACTAACTCGTCATTGGTACAATTAAGTCACAAAGAACGACGGAAGCCGTATTTCCTAGTTGCAAGATTGAAGTACTTCTCGGATATACAAACATTCAGGTTATCAAATGCAACTCCAAAAAAACGCGAGAAAAAAAATTAAAATGAACTTCAAAACAAAGCAACTCCTCAACAATGAATAACAATGAATGTAAAAACTCATGTGTTAATCTATAACCGCAAAAAGCGCCAACTACGGAACACCGATTGCACAGTGATTTTATACGAAGGTAAAAAGGGAGATACCATTGAAAGTAATCTCGATGGAGATACATTGTAGTACCTGGTGAAGACTGTAGCACGAAGACGAATATTGATGAATAGTTTCTTGAAGTGGATGGAGTTCCTCTGCGTCATTTCTCCGTTTGTAAACACGCGAAGCCGTCTTACGAATCAGTTCGTAAACACTCATTCTTCTGGACTGGAATGATATCGGGAAACACAGTCACAGCATCGATTGTAAGGCAATGTAACACTGAATTTTTAAACGAACCTTGTGATATCACTGTGATTAATTACATGATGACGAGTTAGAACTTTTTAATAAACCATGTATTTGCTCATTTAATCGAATCTTTATTGTTCTTAGCATGATCAATAAGATAGCTGAAACACTTCTTGAAGTTAAAGGGAGACAACGAGGAATGAAAGTGTTAGATAATAGAGTATCCATTAATATTTTGGATCGCTCTTTTTTTCGTAAGTACTATTTCTATGACTCTCGTATTATCACTGTCTTTATGTCCAATTACGTACACATTCATATACGTTTTTCTAGCTTTTTAGCGTACGTTTTTCTAAATATAGAAAATCTACTTCTGTTCGTTTTTTTTCTTCCTTTTGACAAATACACTAATAAACTAGTTCTGCTATAAAATAAGATTTTCCATTTAAAAGTGTTTACCAAAAATTCATTAATTATAAAAAGCTGAAGGCTACCGGACAGTTAATCCCAGAAAGCGAACAGTGGCCTGAACGAAAATCTTATCAATAATTATAACTATTTTGTAATTAAAAGTAGAATTACGCAACTTAACATGATTGACATATTGTGGCAGCCGTATGAACCGCACATATGTTGAACCAACGCTTTAAGCCTTGGTCAAACGGAGCTTGATAGTCGATGACAGTTTTAAGAATTCATTCTCCCCCTCCCCCAACTGTCATCAACTATTATCAGCACGTGGTCATATGGGAGAAACTATCATCGACTGTCATTAAACATTTGAACATTCTCAAAGCAATGATGGTCCATGATAGTTGACCATAGTTGGTGGTCAAACGGCAATGAGTTTCAACTATACTTAATGCTGAACACTAATCTGGTCGATGTGGGAACTTGCTGTGTATCAGACGACCGACGAACGTTCGTCAAGCTCGCTTCCTCGGAAAAACGATCTCTAAGCCCAAGACGGGAATCGAACCTGCCAGCTTTCTGATGACCGGGGAGAAGCTTTAACCAAGCTACAGCTAGTGTAATAGTTTCTTGTGTTCCTTTTATATGCACCCTTGGGTTATCCTATCATCCTCAGGCTGATACCTATGTAGGTCAAGATGGCACTCTTTTTTAAATGATTAATAAATAAACAAACAAACAAACAAACAAATAAATCCTATCGCTAGATAACCTTATCAAACCAATAGGGTCACCCGAGTACTGCGGTCATCTTTCCACATCGTAAACGCTTCAGGTAGGGACAACTCGCCTGTCAGGGTTAGAAATTCTTATTTTCAGGCCTCTATTTACGCATTTACACAATTAACATGACACAGCGTCGCTGCTGTCATCAAAGAAACCACGTGTTTTAAGTACGAAAAGGATAGGAAACGATAGACTTGTAGACGCATTCCTGTTGATGTCGACTAACCCCAAACATGAGTTGAAAAAAAATAAGAAATGTCCAGCAAGAAGTCATCAAATTCCAAGAAAAAGAAATGGGCATGGACCGACAATTACGTAGAACTAGTCTTGAGTTACTAAAGTTGTTCCGTGCTGATTGTTCAACAAGCCGCCACCGCGACGCATCGCACTGGTTGTCCCAAGTTGTTAACAAGTCTGGAACGGCTTGTTGCGGACTTGTAACATGACTCCAACGGGCTTCTTACAAATTGTTCCAACAACTTGCTACTATCTCACAATTAACAAGATGTTACAAGGATGTTAACTACAACTTTGTAACAGCTTTATCAAACCACAGGCTTGTTACAGCTTGTTAACCGACTTGTCACCAGCCTGTCGAGTACACATCTTGTTGACAAGTCGTGAGATTTTTGTGCAGTTTTCAGTTCTGCGCCCGCGATATTTTCAGTGGTCAGTTATGTCGAGTTGCTGAATTCGTTAGGCGTAATCAGTACATTGCAAAAACTTTTTCTCTAACCTGTCATTGCATTTTTATGTTTTGATCATGAATATCTTTGCAATCCACAATTTTAAAGAGAAACTATAATGTATATGCAGGGGCTCATGTGCTTGTTAGCAGCAAATTACAAGTAGTCGTCTTGTAATCATAGGAATACCTAGTTGAAAGACTTTAAAAAGATCTTCAGGTATTTGAAGATCTTTATCAGCCAACAATATGAAATAGTAAAGAAGTAAAAACATTCCAAGCATCTTGTGAACTCTCGAGTAAAAGAAGATGAAATTGAATACGGTAATATTTCGGCTTTGTTTCACAGTCTTTAAAATAATGTCGAAATATGACAGTTCAATTTCGTCTTGTTTTCCTCGACTCTTGAGTCCTCAAGATGCTTGTTTTCGGAGTTTGCTTCCTTCTTCAGTACTTCAAGATTATGTTTAACTAAAAAAAATTCAGCTGTAAGCCTTGATATACCTTAATGAAGAGTTTGTTTCAAGAGCGTTTTCAACTCAGCAAAACTATTGCGGGATCTCCTTTAACAAGACAGTTGCTTTCTGCGGAAGGATCACACGAATTTCCAGCCATTCATGATTGCTCTAGATAAATAAAGTTTAATGAAATTTAATTTCTGAGGGTTTTTAGACATCTCCATCAAAAAGCTTGACGCATACGAAGCGTTAGCTCCAACAGTAAAAAGCTTGATTCTCAGCGTCAGATTACTACTATCGTTCAATTTTGTAAAAAAACAGATAACAAGTAAGTCAATTTTTATGATATTATAATAATTCTTTACTAAAGCAAATTTTAAAGGCTCATTATTTTGTGAAAACAATTGTTATTCGTTTGCTCATTTGGATTGTCCTCGACACGAATGTTAACGACGAAAAATCTCAGTCTGACATAAAACCTCCCACTTTCTTCGACGTTTAAACTGCGACATCTAACACTCCACACGTTCTCTTCTAGAACTTGGCCACCAGTGGGAGTGTGAACTAGGGGGGACACTGCCTTCAACACTTTTCCAGGACCATTTTGAACGATGTATGACTTGCATATCAGTAATTTTCCTTTTGCTTTACCGACTTACTCTTCTCTCAAAAATACATGTTGCTTCCGAATTGAAGGGAACGTATTCCTGAGGTGTCGGAAGTTTAATAGAAGGATGTATCCATAGACATCCTGATCATCCTCGGACAACAGATCCACGTAATCGA
Source organism: Nanipora kamurai (assembly GCA_036872915.1). NCBI lineage: Eukaryota > Metazoa > Cnidaria > Anthozoa > Scleralcyonacea > Helioporidae > Nanipora > Nanipora kamurai. The sequence goes on from JBAHVQ010000138.1 coordinate 172,208, forward strand.
GTGCAAGTACTACTGCCATTTTTCAAAAGGAATTCCATGGTTTTCCGTCCGTTCATATGATGTCCGAGGCTTCGCGCACCCAAGTTCTTCAAGGCTCCACTCTTTCTCGGATTGACCTTAGATTCATGATTACTTTTTATCAATCAGTGGAGCGAGATGACACTTCGCGAAGATTTCAGATGCCATACAAGAAAAAAAACTCCTTTTAAAAACATCCTTCGCACAGTGCCACTTGCTCTTTGCGAAAATCTCGACATGGGCAAAGTCGTTGTTGAGACGGTTCCTTAGCAACACAAGAAAACAGCATCACGTTTCCTTGGAGATAACAAACGGCTCGCTGACTGTTGTATGAAGGCGTGTAGAGAACTCCGTCGGACTCGAACGTTTGACATTTTGTTAATCTAAAACACACCAAAAAAGTGTAGAGATCAGATAAATGAAACACTTAAAGAAACGTTCTCCTTCAAAACTGCAAATTACATAAGAAATAATGCCTTCATTCATCGCCCTGCCATAGCTTACTCCGAAAAATTAGAGAATAAATGTCCGCTCAAGTCTAGGTAGGTTTCCTGAAAGTCCTGCGGGCCTACGCCCTTAGGACTTCAACAAACCGTTAGTCAGCTTTCTGGGATATCTAATCATTAGTTTTCTTCATGCCATATTATTCACCTAATAACAATACCTTGTACTCACTTTTTCAAAAGAGCTTTCTTGTTAATGAATTCCCAGTAAGCAGGTTCACACAAACGACCTGTAAGCGAGATAGAAGATAGATTGGTTGCAATATAGTTATATTTGGAGATTTCGATTTAATTTTCTGAAGTGTCAACCTCACCTGAAGGGATTTTACAAATACTTTTTCTCTGGGTTATACTGAGCAAAATTGCAATATATCTTGTCGTTCGAAAATTTCATCTTCATGGGGTTCTTCCCTGTCAAAGTTGGCGATTTTGAGGGTTGTTCAAATCATGGGCGGGAGAAAAAACTGGTAACGAGTGGGCACTTGTGACGTCGATAAAGGAACTCCCACAAAACATGGTAATCTAACTTAGATAGTAAAACGCGAAGGTTCCTTTGCACCTTGAACGATTTCTTAAAAACCAGCCACTGACATTGTCACAAAATTCTTTGATGTAAACACTGTTTCCTTCAGTAAGGGAGTTCCTCTATCGACGTCACACTCGTTACTAGTTTTTTTCTCCCGGCCATGATTTGAAAAACCCTCAAAATCGCCAACTCTGATAGCGAAAAACTTCATGAAGATGAAATTTTCGAACGACAAGATGTATTGCAGTTTTGCTCAGAACAACCCAAAGAATACGAGTATGTAAAATCCCCATAGTGCCAGATAGCATCCTGATATCACCGAAATCATTGAGCATTTTGGCCAAGACCTCGTTGTTAATTTTGTGTTTACGTTCTATTAAAAACCCCTGGAAGAAAAATTCTGTGTTCCACACGAGAATTCAGTCATGCTAAATATCGATAATACGTAGCTGCTTTAATTTTCTATCGCTACACCCAAGAAAGCTGAATTTTGTGAAAGAATCAATAACGTACCATGATTTACACAAGCATCTTTGCATGACTCACCAAGACGACCAAGGATGATTCTGAGTTTGTTTAATGGTGGCCACAGTTTTCCTTCACAAAAGTCCTTTGAAACATTGAATATAATATATAACGGCACGGGTTAACGAAATTGTTCAGCTCAATAAAAATAGTTAATCAAACCTGATTTCCAATCAAAGCATCTACTCTTTCAAGCATTCCTTCGCAAGTGTATTCCAGCGGTAAAAAGGGAGAAATCTGAAAGTGAAATCATGCACTGAAGGCGAGCAAAGAATGAACACAAAGTCCGTAAAGTTGTTGGTTGTGTTACGCGTTGAACCATGTTCCTGGGGTATTTAAGAGGTTCGTGGCAACGAGGAGAAACGCCTTGGTAAAAGCTCTGAGATCATGTGACAAAATTTTCCGACACTCGAAAACTGTACCAGTATCCATGACAGTAAAACAGATATTAAATTATTGCAATGTTACTTTCCATCGAAGTCAAACTGGCTTTAAAATATTCCCAAAATACGAGCACACTTCATCACGTGATCTCCAGCCTTTATGACTACTCACTGAACTTTATATAGACTGGAGAGCTGATACCAGTCAGAGAGCTAATCAAAAAGTGAAGCTAAAAATGGCCGACATGGAGCCGTTTTGATGGTCTTCCCCAGGCCCCCACGCTAGTTTGGTCGCTAGTGTTTAGTCCGCTAAAAGCAACTTACACGTGGGGTTTCTAGCGTTTACTGGACAACACGGGGGGGTTAGTTTTCGAACCCTAGAGGGAGATTTTGGTTGCCGAAACCCCCTGGATGACCGTGTCTTGGATAGGTCCTTCCCGCTGGAAGTCATAAGTGTTTAGTGTCCAAGGGGTTAGTTCTAGATTCCGGTTTGGGTTAAGGTTAGAGTTATTGTTTGTGTTAGGAACTGGTTCTAATTAATGTCACCGCGTGAGGGACTGAGGGAAACCAGAAAGGCTTCATATCGGACATTTTTAGGCTTCGCTTTTTCAGTGGCGGTTAGCCTTCCAGTTTATATAGAGTTGCGTGTGACTGCTCTGTAAACAACACAAATGTCCTGGGATGAGGCTGATGTGTGCGGCGTCTTAAGTCTTGTTCCGTAACATACCTTGGTCTTTAGTACTTCTTTCAACGTTTCTTCCACTTCTGTCTGATTTTTTATGTCTATTGTGTGAACGTAAGGTTTACCCACAAACTCTTCGAGGTACGGACTTTGTGAAGTCAACTAAAATTAAGAAAAAAAGCATTCGGGAAGAATCTCTTTCAGGAGCAATAATTTTAGTAAATGTACGAAAAAACAAGAAAGAAGACGTGTAGCCAAAAGGTTATAGTACTTTCCAAACTTACGAACCGGTGTTTCCTGTAATAGGTTAGAAATCAGCAGTCATGTTCCGGAACTTTATTTAAAATAATAGTTGAAGAATTGAATAACTTCTTTGCAACTCACCGATCTAGAGGTCGGCTTTCCTTTGAAAAATTGGGTGTTGACCCGATTTTTAGGAGGATCAAACTAGAGGAGACACGTGGTTAACCGTGTTAATTTATTGTCAATGTACATGTTCACCTCAAAACTGTGTGTTTGTATTTTGTACGGTATTTACAACTGACCTCTGTATGTAACGGTATTTACCTACCTTGGGATTCAAAAACACGGCTCCATTTGCGATAGCCTCCAAAGGTGCCGGGCCTTCATACGGAAAACCTAACCCAACAAATACCTAAAACGTAAATAAACGTAACTTTCCATCAGCTTGCAGTATCATTCAGTGACCACATCCAATCTACGAACGAATCAATGAAAATTGTAGAGTTTTTAGTGTTTTCGAAAGACCATCCAATTTAATATCTAAGCGTAGTTGTACTACGACTTTTAATGAAAAATATCTTTCTTTTATCACTTTGTGAACATACCTTTGACTGTTGTAACAAACCCATTAACATCCCATGTTTAACAATTCCATGGTTTCTTACGAACCCTGGCAGCTTCACACGTTCACGGTGTTTCTAAGTGAAAAAGTCGTCGGATTTACTACGGTTCAAGTAGTGGTCCCGGCTCAATAAAACATCGTTCACATTTTATTACCTTCTTTACTGCCATATCTCTCCCTTTGACGAGTAAAATCGTCTGGCGTTAGCCAGAGTAAAATCTGAATCTCTCCCTTTGAAGAGTAAAATCGTCTGGCGTTAGCCAGAGTAAAATAATAAAAGTCTTTCGTAGCAAAGAAGAAGTTAATATTGGTTGATAGTTTTTAAAGGAATCAGCTTGTAATAATGGAATTTATCCGTGAGTGTCCATTCCCTACAACTGTTTTACTTTTTCAGCTCTTTCCCCCCTCTTTCTCTTTTCTTTGCTTCTTGTCTTTTTCCTTCCCTTCTCTCCCATTCTCATCTCCTCTCTTCTCTTCTCTTGCCTTTCCTTTCATTTTCCATGCAATCCTCATTCTTCCCTTCTTTACCCTATCCTAGCTTACCCTATACAACAGTACCTGTCAATCCTAATAAAACTTATTTTATCCAACCTATCTTGTTTTATCCTTTCCTGTCGTAATTTAGCCGATCTTATCTTCCTCTGCCTTTTCTATCGTATCCTATGCCATCCCATCTTATCCTTTCCTATCCTATGTCATCATATCCGATCCCATTTTATCCTTTTGTTCTCGTCCCAGACAGATAGACATATCATTTAGGACCTCATTTGTATTACATTAACGACCCAGAATATTTGACTTAGTAGTAGGTACAGACTAAATTTAATAACCAGGAGACTACATTGGATTCCCTCTCTCTTCTTCCTTCCATCCTTCTTGTTCCTTTCTTGCTTTTTCCTTTCTTTCTTGTCTTCATCTTTTCACATCAAAATGAAAATTGAATTTGTTGCATTTGTTCCTCTTACGTTCATTCTCCCCAAAATGAAGGCTAATCGTTTATTTAAAATCTTCTCTAGAGACTTACTCCGATATCGTTAATTGCGATGGTGGTCGCATGCACATCGCAGTATTTCCTCAGAAGTTGGATATAATCATCGTGACCCTACAAAAAAAAAAATGATATCAAAACAATTAAATAGTACTTTTGATTGGTTAGAAAGGCCCACTGTGCTGTACGTTTATCTAGTTAGAATTTCCCGTAGGGGTTGTAGACCACGTAAACGAAAAATAACTAAATCATTTTCGCATACTTCTTTTCTGTTTTCCAGATGAAAGACACAGCAAAGGGAATTGATTATTTATCCTTTACCCTGATCCTACTCGCACAACGCACTAACTTTCCTAACTTACATTTCAGGGGAAAAATTATGGAATATGTCATACAAATACATATATGTGCTGTATTTTTAGGAGGTTTAACCAAAATCCGTTGCCAGCCGACAATTCGAAAAAATACAAGACAAAACATAACTCGGAAGTAAACATATTGCAAAAAACTCAAGACATGAGCTTAAGAACAAGTCAAAAGTATGGTGATAACATTTCAACTTTACTTCAAAATTCCGAAATATTAACACCATACTTTTACCTTAAGATCACATCTCGAGTTATTTACAAGATGTTTATTTTTTGGATTATCTTTTGTCTTATATAAATTTTTATCTTAAGGTATTCCTATTTCATATTGTGTAATGTAGTCATAGCTTCTTCGGTCAAGTTAGAATGGAGTAATATAGTAGCTAAGTTGTTTTGCGATCCTCCTCAAATATCGGATATGAATTCATCGCTGCCGAAGACTCAGTAGTTTCCTTACAGCTGTGTTCATTCACTTACCCTCCAATACTCCAATACTTTACCATAAATGAGACACTGGTCACGTTTCTTCGCTTTGATCCGTAAACTTTCTGAATCATTTAATTTTACTCCCGAAACGAAACCCAAAAAGGAGTTATCTGGACTGTGAGCTGGAAAGGGAATATTTAAATAAGTGTCTTATTTTACTTTTTATCGATGCAGAATTGTAACAAGCTTTGCTTTTCGATCGGCTAACGAGTTGTCCTTATCAGATAAGCACGACTCCAGAAGGTAAATAAATTATTTACCAAATAAAGTCGGTTCGTATTGGGAAAACGCTGCCCACCATCACCCTCGCCCGCTATTTCCTCATAATCTGAATCTTTGTAACTGAACAGTTTGAGCAAGTAACCGATTATTCAAACAATCGTCAAAGACTCCCAACATATTCTTCCCAAAAGAATCGTCCGAGGCAATTTAACAGGTGGGAGGGGGCCCAAAAGCAATGTTACATCAACCTTCCCCTTTATAAAGTGATAACGAATTTTACAGAAAGTCTGTTTATTGCAGAAACATTAACCATAGTTTTTGGTACTCAAAAATAAATCTTCAAATTACAGTTACATCAATCTATAAACATACTGCGATTTCGAGACTGTGATTGACTTCCCACAACTTTTTGAGGCAACTACGAGACAAATATTAGAGGATGATACCCCACCCTTTTTGTTACTGGGAGACTGGTCTCCACTTTCCACGCGCATGATCGTAACCACACATCACTTTGCACATCTCAGTACTTCAAAAAAAACAGCATGAACGAAACCTTGTTGCCACTTTTGACATTGACTGGTTACTGAAATTGAATATAGGCTTACGGAACATGGTCATAAATTGCCTTAAATCCAAATCCAGCTTCCCCCACGTGGACGGTCCACCAGGAATTTGTTTTCTGTAACCGCGGTAATTAAACTCGGCATCAGTGCCAAACGAATCAACCACTCTGAGTCGACATCTAGAAAATTACCAGACTGCCGGTTCATTTATTGTAGGACAGCAGAACACACGGGGGTCAAAGTTTCTTGAAATATCGAACAAAGTCAGCATTACAGACATTTCTTAACAGCTTATTTGAAGTTTTAAGCCTCACTTGTGTCTGGAGTACAATGGTCCTGTCACATTTTTGATAATGCCAACTCCAACTATATCAGTAAAGATCAAGTCATATCTCGGAGAAGATTTCTTGTCTTTTTCAGGAAAACAGCCGTCTCTATCCGGCTTGCCAAGACGTCTAAATATAATTAATGAGGATTACTGAGGAATAACAGGGGTAAAGGGAGCAAGTCAAAATGGCAAAATTTTAGTCTGTGCTGTCAGGTCGGTTATTTGGGGCCTCACCAAGATGCGAACAAAACGTTGTTTGACCTGTATTAAAGGAATTCCAGCATTTTTTTTTTTATTAACGAAGAATTGACATGAAAAGTTTTCTTTCTTGTATTCGCGTCTTTCAAAGTAATATACTACTTACGGCACATCTTTCTTAGTGAAACTTTTGTAGCCTCCACTTACTCTGGTAGGTTCTTCTTCGAGGCTGACACAGTTAGATCGTGTCCTAACAGGTAAATGGACGCTATTAAATCAGTCCACTGAACGAGTTCCCCTAGTGGACCTCCTGACGAAGCGGCATAAAAGAACGTCGGCACATGCGCAAATGTACCAAGGAATATGAGAATCTAGATAATTCAAACAGTAAAATCTAACAACGATGCCAGGTAAAATATACAACTATTAATCCTTTGAGGGTTTGCTTGGTGGCATGTTATTCTATACGACATTCTGTTTCAGGTAACGTATTACGGAATTTCGTCTTCCACGGTATACTTGAATCACATATTTCAGATCTAATTATTTGTCTTTTAACCTTTAGTGTCAGGCCGCGGACT
>JBAHVQ010000138.1:190454-208302 GCA_036872915.1 Nanipora kamurai
AGGTTTGAGAAACTGCCGGAACTTAAGAATGCTTAAACTGACGTTTCGAGCGAAGGCCCTTCGTCGGAGTGAAACGTGAAACGTCAATTTAAGCATTCTGTCGTCCTATTTGACTGTCATCCATCGCATGTTTTCTCTGGGTACTCCACTTTCTTCTAGTAGTAACAATGGACCCATCAGTGGCGATATAAAAGTAAACTGCTGCGTCGGCAGTATTGAAAGACTTGTGGAAAACCAAAATAGTTGTTAAACTGCCGGAACTTAGGTGTAGAAAAACTGAAGTTTCGAACGAAGGCCATTCGTCGAGGTGGAACGTCCGACGAAAGGCCTTCGCTCGAAACGTCAGTTTTTCTACCCTTAAGTTCCGGCAGTTTCCCAACCCTTTTGGTTTTCCATTAGTGGTGAGTGTCACTGGACCTCTTCGGAGAACTGTTTAGGTAGGCAGGGTTATCCAGTAGAAATAAAGAAACTTTAATTTATTTTGCAGTACTTTTTCAACACGCTTGACTTGTAAATTTTCTTACCATCATTATTTTCCCGCCGTACAAAAGGTACAATTGATGTCAACGAAGAAAGCGAGAACTTTGGTCACTTTACGTCGATTGTTCAACTGCGGTTTGCCGAAGTGTACAAGGTGAGTAGGTTTTTTCGTTTTATGCTTCATTGTTCACCATTTCCTTTATATGACAGTTCTTTCTAATGCGATCCCTTACTTATAGGAAGAACTACATCAGAAGCTTTTGAACTTCAAGTTCCTTCTTCCTTTCTCAAGTAAACAAGCTTTCGTGTACAGTGAAAACATCATCGTGTGTTCGTCGGGTAAGCTATTTAAGAAACAGTGGTTAGTTGCCTAAAGCTCAAATCACTACTGTACTTATCCTGGGATCAACTTCCAATTCAGATGATAAAATTTTACGAGGAAACTCTTGAGATAAACAAAGGTCGTGTTCTCGTGAGCGCTCTTGCTATTTGGTATGAAAATCTGTTGTCACACATGTGACATGTGCATAAGGACAAGATCAGCACGGAAACAAAACTTGACTTCTCCTCTGAGACTTGCGAAGACAAAACAACAAGATTTTTCTTTGTTTTGTCTTTTGTTCGGCTCTTGGCTAATGCTTGGACTATGACATATGCTTATGACGATCGTTATGTCACAGGCTTGACTTCAATCCTTTGTTTTACCTTTTGTTTTGTCCTTATGTTTGTGTTTATGCTCACGTGCGAACCAAGCCTTAACGTCCATAATCAGTGGTCCAGTAGGACCGATTTGATTGCTGGGGGAAATTCGCACGAAAGTATGCATGAGGTGACAATCCACTGGTAGTATGGTTTGTGGGCTTGATCAATGGAACTGGCATCGTTATTTGGCACTTAAGGATTAGCTAATTCAAGGAAAAACGAAAAAGACAACTTAAAAACAGTCTTTTTACGACGACATATGCTGACGAAAATTCACTCGGGGAGCAACCGCCACCCCCTGCTCTGGCCACTATGGCATTGTTCCCTCTGAAGTACAATATGTAGGCGATGTACTTACGTATTTTAACATTTAATGCAGCTGTAAAAAGTTTTAAATTAAGTCGTCATCTTTTAGTCCAGTCATAAATTTTCTAATACTCCCTTACGAAACACGTGTAATCACGTGATCACATGCGGAGGGAGGATTCGATTTAACTTCTCATGTGAATGTTTTTCACTCGTGGTGTCTCATATTTTAAATTCCTTGCCGTGTTTATTTTCTCACGTAATTTAATTTCTCGCGTTTTCCACATTTAGTTGACATGTGCTTCTTGTGTAATTATATGCGGAACAACCTCACATGTTAAAATATACCTGTGACCTATGAACTGTGGCATATGCGATTTTCATAAGGGGGGTTTGGAAGGAGAGCGTGAACCGCAACTTATTTTGTCCTGTATAAACGTGTGGTATTTAAAACAAGCGTAGATTATGGTTTAGCGGTTGGGAGGCCAACCTTGAAAATTTATGCTTACGAATGCTCACCATCCTACTATATTTTGTAAGCATCCTTCAGCTGGCAACTTCTGGTAAATACACTGCAACAGTTTTAAATACTTTGCTTTATAGTTCGAAAAACGGAAGAGGTTTTGAATAAAGTGGAATTCCATTCAGACGGCGATGCCATCTGGGGATCAGGTCAGTGCTGGCGTCCCTATGCTGTACGATTAGTAGGCATTTGGTAGATAAAGCATGTTTGCTGCATACTCTGGTGTACCGTGTTGGGAAACATGTATACGTGTAGGGGTCAAACACACTCACACACACACACAGACACACACACATGCATGCACAATTTCCAGTATACTGCTCTGGAAATGGAGAATCGGTAAGTATAACTCGGATTTGTGAGTAACTAGTGCATTTCTTCAACTGAAAAATGCCTAATGCTGTTGATATTATAAAAGATACAACTCGTGTTTTCGGGAAGCGACGTTTTAAAAGCTTGTATTGCCATTTCACACTTAAGAAGACCATTCGACAAACAAGACTTATGCCCTGTCATGAATGCTCTTCAAATCACAAGTATATTGGTCAATTAACATTCCGAATCCTTTGGAAAGGAAAAAAAATTAAGACCGTGAAATGATTAAATACTGTTGCTGGTTTAACTTTGAAATATATAAGGTCTTTTCGAGCCTAAATAATGTGATGAATGTTTCAATACTTTATATTAACAGCTTATTGAAAAAAATTGCAGTGATATTTGCAAACGAAATTTAGATCTGATAAATGCAACCATTTTAATTCAGCACTGCATGATTTACTTAACTAATTATTTAAATAATTTAATAATAATTTCAATTTTTATTAATTGTTCAGTTTGTTTAATTTATTTAACTAATCTTTTAACGTGGTTTTTTTTTTTCGTAAAATGCTGGTGTTTATGTGGTTTTAAATATTCTGGAGCTTACTTTGTGCGTAACAATAAACGTTACTTAAACATAATGATGTTAGATGTTACTCCCAGTGACGAACCATACCTGACAAGTAGAGGTCTCTACTTGTCCGGTATGGTTCGTCACTCGGAGTAACATCTAACATCATTATTCTCTACCCGAGTTCTTTCTTCTACTTAAGTTACTTAAACATCTTTTCTCATACTCATTAATAATTCATGAGGCAACTGTTCGATCAGACGCGCTGAATTATACCACGTGAGCGAGCTTGAAATACCAGGGAAGTACTGGACAGAGGACTTGGACTGTTTTTTCCAGTCCTTGGACTGGAAATAATAGTTCAAGTCCTGGGACGTTTGAAATATGATTTTGAGAAGTCATTCAAAGGCCTCATATTTGGACTTGACCGGGTTTTCAAGTCCTCATTTTCGGACTTTAAATATTACTTAAAAAGTCGTTATAAAAAAAACTTTGTACCCTCTGAATTTTATCTGCAGGGTTTTCAAAAGAATCCGCCTTATTTTTCTCGCGAAAACATGGCATCGTCAATATCACCGTGACATCAGAGATGACATCTGATGGGTAAGTATTGCAGAAAGAATCATCGCCGTTCACCAAAGTTGGTTTCTCTAGTTGTGATACTGATTCATCTTGCAAAGGTAATGGGTACACCGGTCGATTTTTGGAGATTTTTTAACCCTACTTTTAACCGTAATTTTTTGAGCGACCGTGGAGTGTTCACATCATTTATTAGAACATATGAACACAAAAACGTTTCCCAAAACTCGATATCCTGAAAATTCCTCGGATGGTAAAGGTTTTAAAAGAGTTCTATTCAGAATCCTACATTAAATATAATAAGTTTGGTCGCAGGTACATAACTTCTGTTTTTGTATTTGTTTTAGTGAAGGTGAGCGGTCAACTGAAGCTGGTCCGGTGAGTGTCTTTTTCAATCTTCAAATTAGCATAATCCGTGCTCTTGTATTTTAGTTGATTTAGAGTGAAAAATTTGGTATGCGACGTGTCTGCTTGTCGATCGCGATAGATTAAGTAGAAACCAAACCAGAAGTGCATGAACAAAGCTCGTTCTACAAAACATACACATTTGTCACTGAAGAGAGGATTTCACGATTTACCTACGTTGCTAGCATCAACACAAAAAAACTGAGGAAGATTCGAACTTGCATTTTCGAGATACCGGACCGCTGCTCTACCAACAGAGCTATCGAATCGACTAGAATCCAATTTAAATGCTCAAAAGATTCTCTCGATAACGATTTTTAACCCTCTCCCTGCCAAAGGTTTCCCGCTTAACGAGTAAAATCGTCTGGCGCTAGCCAGAGTAAAATAGTAAAAGACGAACATGCCTTTTTATTACAGAATCATCGTCAGGGTGATATGAAACGATAAATTCACAATTATCCATTGTGAATTGATTGTTTCATACGAATATACTCGTCCTCCGCAATCAAGGCGTTAACGCGGCATGTCGCCACTAAATTATCGTTAAAAGTCTTTCAGAAATAGCATTTTACACTCGTACATTTTTGTTACAAAAAACCTGTCAATAAAAATAGTCCCGTGTGGCATCACGGTAACGCTTATCCATGATCTTGAGCAGTATTTCGATATTACTGAATCACCCTTAATTGTGATCAACCTCCGCTGGTAATCCATTTCATAATCAACCTGCTTTCCGATCTTCATGTTACCCTGACGATAATTCTGAAGTAGACTATCCATCTGCGTCTTACAGTTCATTGTTTGGAAAGCCTCAGTGGCTATAAAAATGTTTTGGATTCGATCCTCGCTAATTTATCTATCTCTATTTTGGTCCGACCCTTCACCTATTCGTAATCGGTGCACAGTGCAAAAATTTTGTTATTGTGACCTACTCCCTGCTCGAATTTTGGCTCGAAGCAATATTTTTTTTAAATCTGGACAGTAAAAATTGAGTCAGAAAAGTGCTTTTTTGCACGTATAAGGTGTCATGGTTGGTTGTTGCATAACGAACCGTTGAAGTTTTTGAATCGTTTTGTTTTTAATTTCCTTGGACCTTAATGAGTTAAGGTACGAGCTTGAAAAGTGTAAATCGATCGTCTGAGCTGTTTTGTGTTATTTTTTTTCTCAGTCGGATGGTCTAATGTCAGTTCGAGAAGAAGAAGCAGGAAGTGACGACGTGACTGTCTTAAGAATGGCATTTCTTCAGTTTTGTCAAGGAAACAAGGTAATGTGACAAACCCTTTAGGAGCCGTACAAAATATAACTCAACTCACATTAAGCCATAAAATAATTAGACGACTAGTGGACCTTCGTCAAACTCGCTGAACAAACTCTGTGTTCAGCATTAAGTATTTCCGTAAAACAATACCGTTAGTTATCGTCCCCGTTCATTTTGAAGGATACAAGACGCCAACTTTTTAAGTGTTTTTGTAGGAGCTTCCATATCACGCGAGTACAAGGGTTGTTGAATCGATCAATGGACAAAATTACAATTCCTGTATTTGCAAAGAAAACTCGATTGCAATAGGAGCTAGGGAGATAGAAGAAATTTTTATCAGTCAGTATTATTTCGTTGATGAAGATATTTTTGTGCGATGCCAGAGTAATTTACCCGATCAGAGGTAAAATAAGAGTTGGGTAAAACGGCAAAATAGTTTAAATGTTCTTTGTTGAACGTGACTTGAAAAGCTTTGAACCCAACCTGAATTATTTTTTAATTCATCTGATTGCCTTATCAATAGGACCAAGCACAAGCTATGTGTGAAGAGCGTTTTGATGCTGTTACTCAGCTTGACGAAGCGTCAATCTTGGACGCTGCCGTGGCGAACGTTAGTAAAGAGATCGTCGACGACTACCCGGCCTCTGATCCTCGTTGGGCGGAAGCTATTCCGGCCGGTACGCCTGTGCAAATAATTATTGTCAAACTCCTGGGCCCGGTTGTTCAAACGGCGATTACCGGTAACCCTGGGTTAACATTTAATCGATTCCTTTATTAGATATGTTCTGTTTGATGACTTCAGTTAAAACTCTCTAGGATAAAACCTTTCTAAACTTACATGATATACGAACAGAAAACTTTGAACATTCTTTCTTACATTAGCAGTATTTTATTCTCAAAGTTTTCACTAATCCTGGATTAAGCTAACCGCCCATTGAACAACTCGGCCCAGGGGATACTGTATGGCCCGCCTTTTCTTTCTTGCTAGTACAGTAGAAATACTTGTAAGAATGTTCAGACCTACGGTCACGAATGTCAACAGAATGTCTGTTGTCGACACTACTTAAAGAGGTTACTTACATTTTTCAGTTTTGCATTCGTCATCATGTTTTTAGTGGTATGTGAAACTATTCTTGTAGTTTTTGTTGGTTTTATTATATCTTCATTAGTGCATATAGTGCATTGCTGAAGCACTTACTCTTGTGTTTTCCTGGCAACCTGGTCAGAAATTTTTGCCATATGTATAAATCATGATAATGTTTGTATTGTCTTCCGTGGTTCACCCCCTGGTTTCTGCTTGTGATTTTAAGCATAGGGGTAGGAAACGGTGGGCAAGGGGCGATTACCCCCGCCACTTATGAAAGTGGAGGCAATGCCCATCCACTTTTTGGCTAAGATAATGATTTATATACAAAGTTTACGGTAATTTCACACAAAAAGATGCGATAGATTACAACATTTTCTAAGAAATCCTTCTAATTTTTTTACACCGTCCCCTTGTCCCCTATTTGCTTTGCTATTGTGACTTCTGGTCCAAGGTTTTTTTACCGTCTTAGTCTGGTACTATGGTATTTCATACCTATGATTAATGCCGGTATTGCCCCCTCCACTTTTGATGTATTACCTGCGTTAATGGTAAGAACATTGAATGCTGAGAAATGAAAGCACTAAAACGGTTAAAAATATTACAAGGTTACAATACATCTGGACAGCGGGTTTAAACTTTAAGAATAAAGAAAATAGATGACTAGTGGACGTTCGTCAAGCTCGTTCTCTCAGAAAAACGATTTCTGAGCCCTAGACAGGGATAATACTTAATGACTAATACTTTATATTTAAATAATACCTTAAATTTAAGGTATTTAAGTATTAAAGAAAATAATTATCTTTTCCCGTCTTGAAGTTTAACATCTATATCTTAAATGTGGAAACTAGACTTTGATCTAAATTTTTACGTTTCTACTTGTTTTTCATTTATCTTTCTTGTTCCTGACATAGATTCTGGTTCTTCCTCGACATCTCTCATTATCATCCATCAGTTAGAAGATAAACTTAAAGCACACGACTATTTTGTGCAGTTTTTGAAGGAGACACTGCTGTTTGATAAGGTTTGTTCATGCTTACATCCCCAAGTGTCGCGAGGTCGTCTTGAGCCCTTCTGAATTATGGTGATTGCTTCATATAACCGTTTCTCCTACATTTTAGGTATTCCAAGTTATTTGTACTAACATTTGTATTAAATTTTGCTTGAAAAAAATTCTAAACAAAATCATATATATAAGCACAGAGTCTTTTCGTCGAAGTCCTTGGGTTAGAAGGTGCATCAAATCGTCTATACCGTTTTACTATTGTTAAAAGTGTATATTAAGTCCACTAAGTTGAAAAACAAAGATTTTATCTGGTAAAGTTAGACAAAAACTTGTTACATACATATATGTATATATATACCGGATTCACAATTTTTTTCAATCGGTATATATATATATATATATAATGCTTAATTATATATTTTTCTCTGAGAACTTTTATTATGAACAAAAGTTTAAAATCTTGCTGATTAAAAAGGAAATGTGCAGAACGTTGATTCGGTTTTTGCACACATGGAAAAGTTGTATAGCGAATAACAGCCACTAACTTGGGAAAGAAGAGGAAGTTTAATCTCTCATTTATGTGACGAAAATCTCTGTATTTTTCCAATGAATTAATATCTTATAGAGCAAAGAAAACCTTGTCAGATTTTATTCTTATTCTACAATAGCAATACGATGCTTATCTCGATTGAATATTTTCTTTTCTTTATTTCTTCATTTTACCGACAACTTTAGCTCAATACAATCAACGTTCACGGAAGAACCGTGTGCACGAGACATCTACTCTGTGAATACGCCGAAAAGTTGATGTTTGCTATAGCGTTAAGACGCCAGCATAACAAGTGAGTCGCGTTTTAAAAGCAAGTGGTGTGTGTAAGGGTTGGAGGACAATAGGGCCGTTTATACGAGAGAAAATAAGCGGCGGCTAATATAAGTCTAGGCTACAATAAGCCGCGAACACTCGTATAAATGGCTCTCAGAGAAGTTGTCCACGACCAAAATAAGCCTTGGCTAATTTAAGTGTTGAAAAAAACTCGTAAAAACGCATTGTTCGCAGCTTATTTTAGCCCACGCTTACATTAGCCGCGGCTTATTTGCTCTCGTACAAACGACCCTATTGTGGCGGGGTTGGGTAAACGTTTGGGATAACGAGGTACAGTAAGGGTGTATGGTGGTTGTACTGGAGGAGTAAAGAAGGGGTGCGAGTCATGGTTTGACGAAATGAGAGATGATGTGATGGGGGTGGTTGAGAGCGGTGTGGATGGGTGAAAGTGTGTTTGGATAAAGTAAGAGTATGTGACCAGGTAGTGTGAGGGTATGGTGAAGGAGGAGGGATGAAAAAAATATGCGTCATGGTGGAAGTGAAAGAGAGTAAGAGAGTTATTAGTGCTGGGAGTTCTCGAGGTACAGGTGTGGAAATTAGGAAAGGCGATAGCGTGGTGAGCAATTGTTGGTAGGAAGAGACGTAAGGTGTATTTCAAAGGAGAAGAGAGAAAGAGGGGTGGTGCAAGTGATCTTTCAGTTGACTTCAGGGATGTTGGATGACCGCAAAACTTTCCCTTCGACCAGCAAGAGACTGGTTGAAAGGAAATTAAAAAAAAAAGTCGTTACACTGCGCAATTTTACGAAATGGCGTTCAGTCATCACGAGAAATGAGTACTTAATTATTTAAATTAATAAAAACTCATGCATACCGTGAAATTCCTTCATCTACTAGAAATGAAGAAGAAAACCCCGCAGTTTTTTGAGAGCTGGACCCAGTTGTATAAAACTCTTAATCCGGTTAAGTAAGCCGTCGGCTGATTAAAACTTAGTCAAATTCTTATCCTCTGATGCTGATTGGCTAAAACTAAGTACTAATCATGATTAAAGTAAATCATCTTTATATTCAACCGGCCCCAGATCTCTCAAAAATGGTCACGTTGTTCAAAGTTGATAACTGAATAAAAGGTTATTCGAGTATTGTAACTATCCCTCTTATAAAAAATTGCGTCGTATAATTGTAGATATCAACAACTGGTTGACAATTCCATTGGAATTCTTTTGAAAGAGCGTGATCAAGAGGCTATCCCGAAAGGATTAACACAACAAGATTTATTTTATCGTGAGGTAAAGATACACCCACTACATGGATTGCAGGAAATTTTGAGTAGGCTTAGGTTCGCTAAGAAGGGAACCATGCACTTGAGTACTTAGTAGAGATCATCTAAAGTGGAACCTTTATCCTCTAAGATTGCCGGTGAGTCTAAAATAGAAGTAAAACGGTTTTCCAATGCACGTTTGATGTTATTTCAACCTTCTAGGGACTCCACCTCAGTTATTTAAATTCAAGACTTTTCGCGAAGAACCTCTTTCAATTCCCGACCACACGTGGATTTTTGACCTTCTTTCGTCAAGGGTGATTTCAAGTTTGACATTTCTCAGATATTGGTATTTGTTGAGGATTTGAGGTTCGCCCACTGTAGGAAATAGCAGCTGACAAAGATCTGATTTGTACCAGTAGTTTTCTGATGTAATGAATGACCTAATTTGGTAGTCTATTATTTGCTGCAGTGCAACAAACGAAATCTCTAAAACGCTGGCGAAACGAGAGCGCGAGTTACCACAAGTTTAACCTTGTGCCTGGTTTGACCGCCAACTGGCGATGACTTACGCTGGCTTGCGTTTGCTAGCGACCAATTTAAGTTTGTTCAGATTTCACCGCCCGTTTCTTTCAACTTACAAAAGCTTGCGAGTCGTTTGGATACAAACCGTGAGTCCATGCAACTCGTTCGTGCATAGTCACCGTGGCAATTGCATGGCGGCACGTTTGAGCTCAGTAATTGAATAGTAGATTTATGATATTTTATAAATTTATGCTATAGTAATTCAATAGTAGGTTTATGATCTTTTATCTCACTATGTTTATACACTAATCATCTTATCTTGGGCAGGAAGCAGAACTTCCGACGACTTGTGCCTGCGCTTTGACCCGTGCTTGACATCGCACGTCAGCGCAAGTCGTCTCAAAGTTAACTTGCAGAAACGTGCGTTCTCGATTGATCAGGGCCTAACGATTGTACGAGATACCTTACTTCATCAGATCAAGGCACTCGTTGCATTTTCTTTTATAAAGTTCAGAGTAGACTGACATTTTTATTCGATCAAAAATGTGTTACAATCAACACTTATTGTATAATCTTTGTATTTTGCTACTCAGGTAAGCCGGATCTCCGATATTATCAAGTGCCTGTTAGATTACGAAACACAGAAACTGTCTCAGCACAAAAGCCAGGAGGATCACCAAGAACTTGTACTTGGTGTAAATAGCATCCTTGAGGTAAGCCAAACTTTCTAATAGTCTCTAGGGGACTCGGTGCCGCTGGCCACATACGCCTTTATTCAGAGAGAACTCGAGGGTCAGATACACGGTGCAACATTGCATGCAACACAGCATGAAATGCTGGATGGTACATAAGCGAGCAGAGTATTTCAAAATAGCGAAATATGTTGGTGGAAAATCTCCAGTAAGCCACAGGTTAGTGAAAGTTGAACTTTAAATATATCCTGGCCTTATTTTTTTTCTCTAATGCATTACTACCCCAACTCTGACCTTTTCTTTAATTGTTTTCCCTAACTCTGATCTTAAAGTTATCCGTTTCCTCAAAATCTCCTTGTCTATGTTATTTAGTAACTGCAGCAACATTTCACACAATCTTGCCTGTAAACTTCACTTACTTTTACAGGTCGTGCGTAGATTTAACGTTTGCTCAGCATCTTGATTTCAGGCATATTTTAACCGACTTTTTGGGTTGTTATGTTGTGTTTTAGTGTACTCTTCACGAGTCATGGCAATATCGCCAGATGAACGCTGCATTTTATACATCATCTGACGGCAATGAGCCCGACGTCGAGTTTCTTCCGTGGACAGGTAAGATTTGATTTTATGAGAGATATATAATATACGGCATAGTGCCATTACTATATATGGAATAAGCTAGGTTGCAGTGGAAGGCATCTGATATGGTTGACCAACTGACCAATTCTTAATCTTTTAAATGTACATTATTTATTGTTTGTTTCGTTCAGCCTCTTGCGGTCCCGAAGGAATCCGAACTTTACTGTTGGAGCAGGTTAGTAAATCATCCAAATTACTTAAAGTACATGTACCTCAATTCGTGGAAGTTTTGGCATTCCCGAGATGAGAAAGATAGAACACGACTGAAAGGAAATTTGATGAAGTCAGTTTACCAATAGTTCGTAAAACTTGACATCATTTTAAAGGGGAAGAAACGTGAAACATTTAAAGTAAAAAAGTTGCATGACCTCCCTAGTTTTAGTCAGACTAATTTCATTACTTGTCAATCCATTTTATTTGAACCAAAAGACCTCAAGAAGCAGCATGGGACATTGTTCATGAATGTGGTACGTTGTGACTACATATTTTTTGTATTTTAGCTGGAAATAACGTATGACCGAGCTCTTTCATTGGCTGAGGATCAAAAGGTATTGTAACACTCAATCGAGTTGATAAAGAGGTGTACTTTCCGTGCTAGGCTGTTCTATACTGTACGATAATCTGCTGTATTGCGTTGCATTGCATAGTACTGTGTTAGGCTGTGTGGTCAACTGACCTCTGTATAACTGGACTACGGGTCTCTGATACTTTTGTGTTGTCAAAAGTGTCCGCAATTGACCGGCGCCATCTTGGTGAGTCATCCGAAGAGCAATACTAGATAAAAACATTCAGAATCATCTTCCGATGGGAAACTTGTAAAAGATATCCGAAGTTAGTCAAATTTTCGATTTACCGACAAATGTTTTTACCTTTCAAAACGCTGTCAAATCACTAAACTCGCTTTTCTCTCGAGTTTGGTCCTATGCCGTTTTTCCATTTCATAAAACACATCTTGCATGTGATTGGCTGAGGAAGGCTTATGACCTACCAAGATGGCGGACTTTTGAGGACATTTTCCAGAGGTTCATCTGTCGTCGAATTATAGAAAGGTTAGTGGTTTGGTCCTATGTTTTGTTCTTTTATATTCCATCGAAGTTTGTTTTTGTTTTTTCCTCCATTTTTACCACATACGAAAACAACTTTTTTTTCTTGAAATGTGTAATCTTAATTTTTTTTGTTTGTATTAATGCAGACAAGATCTATGTTAGTCCAACAACTCGTTGATTTATCTGACATTGTCTTGGACGGCTTTATCACTCAGATAAACTCTTTAAGGTGAGGTGACTGTTGTGTGAATTATCCATATATTCATCATGACGGTAGAGTTGGTGTAATGCATTCGTCTTTCTTTTTGTTTCCAGGAATTCTGACGATAAGCCGCGATTCGAAGAAACAACTCAAAAGTACCAACAGGATCGTCATCGAATTATATATCCGTTAGGTAAACGCGGTTCTCTATCCTTGCCTGTGAAGAAAAAAGATGTTCTCGTGTGTTCTCTGTTTCGATCAGAGTCGATAAAGTAAAAAGTTGATGGAACACAGAGACACACATAAATCCAGATTCATAACCATTTCTATATTCAGTACAAATATAATATGTACATCCAAGTATACGTACATGTACATATACCAACACATATTCATCCACAGTGTGAACATATAAAATACGTGTACATTAACATGTGAAATAACGCAAGAACGTTTGTCCCGAACAAAAAGAGTGTTTAGTACTACCGTAATTTTTCCTGCTATTTGTTTCAGTTTCACGTGGTTATTTGAAAGAAGCTTTATCCCTGGCTGAAAAATACCGTGATTTCGATATACTAATGGAGATTTGTGAAGAAAACCACGATCAGGATAAACTACAACACTACATGACGTTGTTTAGCAACGAGGTAACTAACATCACTATTTGGACTAGTCATTGGAATAATCAAACAGTCAGCCGATAGAAAAGTTTAGTTTTATTTCCTCAACAAGGTTGTTTGGATATTAATTGCCATAAAACAAAAGATTTGTGCACGATGAAGCCACCTTCAACCGACGTCGCAGTTTTGTTACCTGTAATATAATGCCCAAAAGACTGGTTGCACGTATTTGTCTGCTGACTCATTACCTCCTGTTTTTATAACTTCCTCAGGGTTTTTCAGATTTTGCTTTCAAGTGGTACATGGATCGAGGTAAAGAACACATTACTTTTTTGATGGATAATTTGTGTTTTGGAATTGCAGTTTGGTGCTGTTAAAGTCTTTCTGATCAAACTGCTGAACGCCACGGACTCAGGCTTAAATACGGCAAGGAATCTTGCTCTGCTGTCTGAGTTCTAGTTGCTCGACGGTTAGGGCGCCTGGCTAGCATTCAGAAGGTGCGGGTTCGACTCCCGTCTGGAGTTCAGCAAGATTTTCTAAGAATTTAACATTGCTGTTTATCGTTGTAGACATCCTCCTTGAGGCTTTTTGGTGTATTTTGTTAAAAGACGTACCGAATTTGAAATGATAATTTGATGATAAAAATGTTGTAGGAAAGCGGAGTAAACTAATGAGTCAACCAACAGCTCAGCACGAGAACCTTTCGAAGTTTCTTTCTTCACATGATCACCTCAAATGGCTTCACGATATTGAAAGAGGGGCCTTTTACCGGGTAGGTTGTTTTATGGTGCATATTTGATTTTTTAAATTTTTTTTACAGTGCAGCAGAATTCTTTTTCTTTGGTTTGTAATCTTCATCTCAAGCTTACCATTATTTAGGAAGCTCTGCATATTAAAAGGATTCCGCTTTGTCAACACGTACGACGAACCTGCCACCTTAGCTCACCATCTGAGTCTTGTTACTTCAATGGTTAGCGCGTCTCTCTCGGCATCCGAAGGTTGCAGGTTCAATTCCCGTACGGGGACTTAGAAATCGTTTTTCTGAGATCACGAGCTTGACGGACGTTCCCATTTCTTGTTAAGGAAGGTTGTTAAGACTTTTGCACATGTTTCCTGCTTTTTTTCAACTGGTTTTCGTAATTTTTTCCGGGAGTTTCACTTGTGTAGATTTTCACCATTTTCAGCATATATTAGACAGCGTTACTCACAAATTATTACGCGTTTTTGCAACCTTTTTAAAGATTTTTGTGCTCGCAGATTTTTGCCTCTTTTTTTACGAGAGTTAACAAAGAGTTTTGTCGGTTCGGAACCGTTTTTCAATTTTTTGTGGCGGCAAGAGTTTGTGCTTCATTGCGTATTTTTCTGCGACGATTTTAGTCTTTCGTTGTTTTTCGATTATTGGCGTTTTTTCTTGGCGAATATACCACGGCTATTTCTCACCTTTGTACTTGATTTCATTCGCGAGTATTTTGTTTATGTACATCGTCGACTTGTTTCTCGGATGCTTTTCGACGATTTCCAGATTTACGTCATGGCTTCACACAGATTTCATATTAGTTAGCAGATACCAGCAGAAACTGGTTTGCAGCATTTGGACTTGTCAATTTTGTCTGTTCACACCAGTTCTACCCTTAGAATGACTGTTATAGAAGGGGCTTCGGCTGAAAGCTTTGGACGGTACTACTTGGATGTTTATGTTTTCGTTGGGGTGATTTGAATGTGTTGGTGGAGGGGGAATATAATTGTAAAATAGACTACTTTTATTCGATGAAGTAGCTATCCGATTTTAAAATAATCTAATTTTAAGTTGCATTTTCTCCTCGAGGAATAGTGGCACCTCACAATCACAAAGGTGCACTGGCAGTCTAAGTAACATCAACTTCTGCTTTTCTTTTAAGGCCTATAAAACACTAATAGACCTTGCTGAAAAAGAGAAAACGTATTTAGCTCGTAAAAAGGTGAGGAAGATATCCAAAATGGGATCCAGTGACGAAATTACAAGGTTATCTGTAGGCGAGGCCTGTTCTGATCCATTAAGAAAAGCTTTTCGGTTGTCATGTCTCGGAAAATTTATTCTCTGGTGAGAACATGACAGTTACTCCCTCTGATGGAGTTCACTCGTATAATTCACCGTTAGGTCGAGGAGACTGCGTTCTTATCTGTCTGGACTATATTGATTGCTAAGCTTCACAACTAAAATACGTTGTATGAGTACGTTACAGAACCTAATTTTGATGGAGTTGGGTTTTGAACAGGTCGCTGTGGTTGTAACGATTGATGCCACCGTTAAGTAACGATGTAACACTTTGATCGCTTGTTCTAAGACCATGGTGTTTCAACGTAGCATCGAGCTAGTGTTCGTGACAGATGAATGTTCTCACGATAACCTTGGTAAAGGCAGATTGTCGTCGATTATAGATTGGGAATGAGGAGAGTTTGAATCAACCTGAACAGAACAATGAATGATGGGGTGGGGGTGGGGCTAATGAATTCCAGTGAGTCGCTTAAAAGAATTTATTTTAGCCGTTGATTCAGATAATTTTATCACATCTCTGTTTCAGACACTTTTTAGTTTAGGGAAGCTGGCATTGCTAGCTTCAGATGAAAGCGAGGAGGATGAAACCATTCAGAGGCTAGAAGGTAATACACGGTTCACTAGAAATTCCTACCAAGGCCAGGCTTTGATATATTACTTCTCAAACTTAATAAATCATGAGAAAAACACAAAGCTTGGTTAAAAAACTCGGCTATCTCCTCGTTTTTCAACTCAGTTCTCAGTGTTTGGATATCAGATCAAACACGACTTTCGAGTGTTTGATATAGATACTGAAATAAAAGATAACCACATTTCAAACGGTTTCTAATTCTGTGTGGCAAGAGTGACGTTTCGGACATATAATCGCTTATAAATATCCCGTTTTTGGATAAGGAAATCTCATCACATATGAAACCTACCCATCTCATATGAATGTGAATGATACATTCTACAGCCTCAACTGATAAATAACCCGTTTTTGTTTCTGTATTAATTCTGCCGAAACCAATCTTTGGGTACTCTTGCCTCATGCTAATGAGCCATATCATGGAAACAAGGATTCTCCTATTGGATTCTATGTTGGTCCTTATCACGCCATGTGGACATATCCTGTTGTGATCCATCATGATATTGTTATCAACCGTACGATTTTTCTCAACTCATTGCTTTTTCTTCTTTTTCAAGAGATAAATAACCAGCACGCGATAATTATGCACCAAGAAACTGTTCCAGCTGATGTGCTACAGGTGAGTGCTTATGTATTTAATGATCTCTCCTTGACGTGTACAAACTGACGAATTTTTATCGAATTTAGAAAGTTCTTTCCTTATCTTTTAAAAACTACCCCACTTTACAGAGTGCATCTCTGGATCCAGTCAAAATGGCTCCTGTTTCACCGGAACAATTAATCGAGGTTAGTTGTTGGAAATCTAGTTTTGCTAGATGTCCAGTTCAACTAGTTTAACCAGTCTTATGGGAATGAAGTTTTGACTTTTGAGAATGATGCGCGCGACTTGGTACAACTCTCCTGATCAGTCGGGAATATTATTGACGTGGATGACAGTGAGCTCTATATATAACTGGAAAGATAACTTCCGGCCCTAAAGTGAAGCCAAACATGGTGGACATGGAGGTGAGTTTTGAACGTCGGTTTTAGTCTCCTACGTGGATCTGCACGTCGGTTTTAGTCTCCTCGCGACTTTTAACTGTTTTCTCGTTACCTCTAGTTGAAACACAGGAAAAAAATCACTTAAAAAGACAGAAATTAATATTTCAATTTGAAAAATTATCAGAGCGAGTTACTAAGTATAATTTTGATTTTTCTTTCTTTTTTTTTTTTAATAATAACAAATTTCATAAAAGAGTCTGAAAAAACCACTTGGGAAAACTCTACAGCAGTTTTGATTTTTCGTGTAAAGTAGTGGAACTCACGTACAAGACCGCACAGGGGCCTGAAACTGACGTACAAATTCGCCTCCATGTCGGCCATGTTTGGCTTCACTTTTTGCCTGGCCGGTAAACTGGAGTTCTCTCTCCAGTTTTATAGATAGAGCTCTCTGGGCATGGATTGATCCTACTTTGAGACATGCAGAAAGACTAGGTGCTAGGTAACCAACGCGAGCTATGATTGGTCGTTGTAAACCTTCATCAGATCACAGCTCGTGTAGGTTAATCAAAGCTCAGCCTTTTCGGGGTTTCTGTAGTGGTCAATTGTACAATGATAATAAGACCGTCTGAGATATTTGAGAAATTTACTAGTTCAGAGTAGAGATAGCATTTGAAGATGTTTCATGAGCTGTTCTACTCTGAACAATTTCTTAGCCCTAGACGGGAACCGAACCTGTAACCTTCTGATCCCCAGTGAGATGCTCTAACCATCGAGCTACATGGAACTCAGGTACTGGAACTCTGTGGCATTGTGAACTGCTAGTACTTAGCTGTATAGAAATTTCAAGTCGAGCACCTTCAGAAGTAACCCTCGCTCTGCCTTATGGGTCCTAGTAACTGTATGGCAAGAGCGTCTCACCGTCGATCAGAAGATTGTAACGTTTTGTTACACAATAATAAAGTAGTCAATCCTTTGAAGTTTTGCATGGTGGTAATTTAATAAACTATGTTAAGTTTGTGGAACACCACGTTTTAT
Organism: Nanipora kamurai; assembly: GCA_036872915.1. Taxonomy (NCBI): domain Eukaryota; kingdom Metazoa; phylum Cnidaria; class Anthozoa; order Scleralcyonacea; family Helioporidae; genus Nanipora; species Nanipora kamurai. Next base: position 208,171 of record JBAHVQ010000138.1, read on the forward strand.
TTTATAGTTTTATCAAGCTTATGAGCTTATTTATAAAACGTGGTGTCATACAAACTTAAGGGGGTCCACTACCAAAAATATTTTTTTCCTATACTTTCAGTGAAATTAAAAGCCATCTATCCTAAGATGTTG
>JBAHVQ010000138.1:213959-275651 GCA_036872915.1 Nanipora kamurai
ATTTTTGATACAAAATGATGCAGGCAGTATCTAGAAACGTTTTAGGAATACATCTAAAAATTTTGACAAAATAATGATTTTTTTATAAAATTGAATTTTTTTTGGTATTGGACCCCCTTAACATAGTTAACAGTAAAGCGATACCAAGTGAGGTCACATGTTTCGCAGACTAGGTGGCTGACCTGAAAACTCAGTGTAGCGATCTAAAAACTTACTCTGATTTAGTTTTAAAATATCGCACACTTTTTTGTAAATGTTATTTATCCAGTGCTATGCTTGTGTTTAGCTGTGTGTTAACTATAAATTACTTGATTACGTAGCTTTACATTGGAGATGTCAATAAAAACAACGATGAATCCGACTTTAAAAAAGCATTAGATGTTTTACACATTGCATACGCCGTAAGTATGACACATTGCTAACATGTAGATCTTACTTTGAATATAGCCATTAGTTTTAGATCTGTGAAACTGCGATGGAAAGTATAAAATACTAGGATAGAATTGCAAATAGGCTTTTGGAGATGTATCTAATCTATCCTTTGAAGGTTTACGTGGTGATAAAGATTTTAATGTATCAACTTTGTAGAACCCTACGTTCTATTTCATCGCTAAGCTTCCGATTTGTTGACTCATGACGACAAGATAATCAGGGCGATAAAATGAGATGTGTTCAACAAACTTGATATACATGTAGTTATACTGTAACTGATCTCTCGGCTCTATCCTACCACATACATCAACTGAACAGGGGTGTCAACGCTTTCGATCATGACCTGTTCAAAATGTGGCGTGATATCAAGCCGGAGTAACGTTAACCGTGTCGTTTATTTCACGCGACTGTGTCGTGAGATTCTGTTTTGCATAACTGTCGCAACTTTTTACAGAACGAGGATCAGCAGGATCAATACGAGGCATTACGGCAACGAATATGGTGCAAGGCAATCTTGCGAGACGAGTAAGTATACTGCATGATTATACAGTAATTAGTGCTTTGACATTGGGAGTCTTAGTTATTAAATGTTTCTCGAAGTCAAGGGAGGAGTCCCGAGGGACCTTAAGCTCACGGAACATTGAAGGGTATTAGTTTGTAATCTAATGATTACCTATGAAATATGATCTTACATTATTGAAGATTCTTTCCTACTTTAATGTTCGCTCGTATATTTTAATGGGGGAAAAGAAATTAGACAATTTTTCCTCTTTTAAAAGAAATTTTTCTAGTTTAAGTCTCTTCTTGGTTGTTCTAAAGAGGAAACTTAAAATTGAAAATTTTCTCTTAAAAGAGGAAAAATTGTCTATTTTTTCCCCACGTTAAAATCCTCTACTAAAATAGATAAGTAATGATGGTTTCACGTGTGTATTTTCAGAGTAGCTTAGCTTTGTAACGTTTACCCTTGGCAATTTTTGAGTAGATTATGCTCGTTTCTTTAGTTGGACAAATTTAGAAGGGGACGATCCTTTAATGATTGCCAGAAATACGATATTTTTTAAAACTGTGGAACTTGCGTATCACCAAGGTAAGCAGCGTTTGTGAGGTGTTACGAGTCAATGGTTTTTGTGCAGCTCACGAAGGAAGAGTAAAGTGACGAAAGAAGGAAGGAAAGGGAAGGGGAGGGAATGGAAAGAAGGGGAAGGAATGGGATGGGATGGGAAGGGGAGGGAAAGGGAGGGAAGAGAAGAGAGAGGATGGGAAGGAAAAGGAAGGAAAAGAGAGGAAGGGAGGTGAAGGGAAAGGGATGGGAAGGAATTGAAGGAAAGGAATAAAAAGAAAAGGAAAGAAAAAGAAGGGGGATAGGAAAGGAGGAGAAAAGAAAAGATAGGAGCGGAAAGGAACTCAAAGCAAAAAAAAAGGATATAAAGGGCAGAAATAGAAACAGAAAACAGAAATGGAGAGAAATAGATAAAATGGTGTGATCAACTAACATTTTCTCATGTACTTATTGCTGTATCTATTTGTGAAAGAGCTATACACAGGCAAGTTTGTAAGAATTTCAGTATATAATATCTTTATAGACAAAATCGTATGGTTTTTCGTATAAATTTATCTTTGTATAACCTTCCAAGACCTATTATAGATAGTTTCGTATTTCCTTTTTGAATTTTATGTAGGGTTTGATTTAGCTATGTACATGCCACCGCTTGAGAGCTTCTTGGCTGCTGAAGAATTAAAGAATGCTGGTCTCTCCGAGAACGCTACGTTTCAGTACTTATTGCGCGCGGGATATGAACAAATTTTTCGAGCACAGGACGACACGGAAATGGAATGATTGGTGGTACCCGAACCATATTTTTGAAAGTGTCTTCTCACAACGGTTAAATACTATCAGTATCAAATACATCTTCTGATCTATTTAATGCTTTTAGTGCTATTAGTGTTAATAAAATTAGACTTCTCTTGACGTCAGGATAAAGCGACCTCGTCGAGCTGGCGTGTCTCGGAGAAATCTCAATAACGCTAATTGCGGGATCTACCGCTAATCCCACCCTTGACTTTGAACATCCTCATTTCTTTTACTTGAAATTCCTTACTCAGAAATCTGCTTTCTTGCGATTTTGTATCGCGTGTAGCCCTCAATTCATGTTCCAAGGCCGGCTACCAACTTTTTAACTTTCAACGCTGTTTTATATACTGCCTACGCAGCATCCTATAGTTTTACATCTTTTTTTGATTGTTGTCAGTCTTACGTGACTTCTTGCCGAAAATTTGCCCTCCGGCCTGGTGTTTTCGGCGCGAAGCAATACAGCGCGCTGTAGCAATGGATACGAACTGTGCTGTATGAAACTGGAATTAGAAAAACAGTTCATTTCAAACTTATGCCTATAGTTTTATTTGAGAAACGTATGCAATATGTTTATAATATAATACTAATATTTATAATATAATAATGATAATAATATAATAATATTTGTAATATAATAACATAATATTCCGTCGAAAAAATCGAAGTATATAACTTTGAGGATGTAACCCAGTGGGTGGATGGAGTTGATCCCGAACTAGAGATCGATTGGAGCGAAAAGTGTATAACTGTCAAGTGAACCAAAGGCGGCAGTTCGGCAGGGTACATGATTTGAGGCCGATTTGGTAACTGCTCAAAACTATGTGGTCTGAGAGAAACACGTGGTAGACACGATGTCTTATGTATGATAAACGATTTTTGACACTGTTGTTTTGAAACAGAGGTTTCATGTAGTGTCGATTTAACTTGGCTTAAACTGCCGAGTTTTCACTTCGCTGATGTGGAAACAGTGGAACTTTTTTGCCTTTTCTATCTTTTTGTCAACTGTTTGGAGGTTTCTTTTTGTCAACTGTTCCTTTGACGTGGTCAGTGGCTGAAGAAACAAACAACCGGTCAGCCATTGTGTAGACCGAGGCAACCACCAGTCGTCAACCAGGCAGTGTTGCAGACCATGTGATTTACTGCGTACAAGCTCTACAATCAAATCAAACTTGTAATATCGTCTGAGGAAGGTATGGAACGAGTTTCGCTTAAATGTACGGTTTAGTGTTGGTGGCTTAATTAAAGTTAGTTTTCCTCAACCTACTTTACCTATCTGCTTTATCGTGTTTCAACAATCAATTCATATACACATCTTTCATCGATCTTTTGAATCCGCTGAGCTATAACGTGACAACGCGCCTGTCTTTTTTTTCTGAGCAGTCCAATGAACATCTTCACTAATTTCAATTTTTTTTCTTTCGTGGTAGCTTACATTCTTTTACTAACGATATCTACATATACTTTTAACTTCTAGCGACAGTTCGCCGAATTCAAGCAAGACCAACGAAAGGTTCATGAAGTCGAAGATAATTTCGAACAGCATATTCTGGGAATATAATCCCCGTTGGAAAGATTGCTTACCTGATAACCTATTGCTAAAGGTACCAAGATTGTTTGCTCAAAGTTGTTCACGAAAACTGTCTGCGACTTCCGTTGCTATTCTGATCGCAACGGTGTGTCTTGTTCCGTTACTCTGGCTAGGACACATACGTTTTAAGGAATTCATATATGGACTTCCTGGTGACCAAAGGTTTTTAGAACATTCTAAAGTTCCCAGGAGATCACAAAATGATGAGTTTCAAAGTTTATACTCAGTGATTAAACCAACGAGTCCGGTTGTCGCTTGGAGATCCGAGGCGTTCTTTATTCAGCCAAGGTCAGCGAGCGGTCTGTTGGACGGACGTGCTGCTTTCAGGGGAGAGGCGACGAGCGAACTCGAGATTCTCGTTCTGGATATCAGACATATTGGCGGAGATGTCTACAGGGTAGATTTTAAACCAAGTTTTGGTGGACAGTACAATATAACTGTTCTGCTGACGTATCTGAACGGCGAGAACTTTAATTATAGTTCTCATAGGGCTTCCATAATGACAGATATCAAAGGGTCGCCATTCGTTCTTCCCGTCGAAAGTCGACCACCACCCGAAGGTATCACGCGTTACTGTTCGCAGATGGAGAGCGGTACAGCACGTGGCAGATGGGTACGATGTGGATCCCTGAGGGGAATAGAGTGCGGCCAGTGGCAAGTTAACGCGATGTTCGACTTTGACAAACTTCACCGGTTTTTCTGGCTTCCTTATTCCTGTCAGTTTCATCATTACACAAATCACGAGATGAAAGTGTGTTTGGCCAAGAACGGCTGGGAGAAAATTATTTTCACCGGCGATTCTCACACTCGATACAGAGCGTATCATTGGGTCACACGACTTTATGGCAAGTGCTCAGGCTGCGGGAAAACGGAAGTGGCAAGAAGGTTCGAGCTCGTGCCAAAAATGGAGTGGGTTTTTGACGCCCGCGGTACCCGATGGCCTGCCACGTTTCCGTCCATCTCAAAACCGACGGAAATGTACATTAACCCCAAAACGAGACGGTCGCTGTTTTCCGATCCTCTGCCGGAGTCTGCCGATGACGGGGATCTGTACTTGATGAACTTTGGACATTGGTTGTTGCGTGAAGTAACCTTTGAGAAGTTTATGATAGATAAACTTCGCGCTCATTTAGAGGCCGTTAAACTCTTGAACAATTCCAGGAAAATTAGAATGGGGTCAAAAATAGGGACCCCAGGAAAATCGAAGAGATTTTTGTGGGTGAATACAATGAGCTTAAGGTGGAGGGAAGACGATGATGTTCGTAAGTGGACCATGACACCGTCGCCTTCTATTGTCGGTTACATGAACTCTTTCAGTGATCGAGCAATAAAGGACGAAGGGATACAAGTAGTGGACGCATTTCAGGTGTCAGATGGACGTTTGAACGCTGTACATGACGCAACTCATTACGCCAAGGTATTTCCGAATGGCGTGTGCGCAGGCGTAGTTGAGAACGCGGTTACAAACGTTATTCTCAATGCGCTGTGTAACGAATAGGAAAAGCGATTAGGCATCTGCTATAAACTCTGAGGGAACAGTGTAGGATCCCGAATGACTTGAGGAGGACAGAAAGGACCTGAAATACTTAAAAAAACTTGTATGGACGAAATCTGTTATAATCTGCTTAAAAGTTAATTGACTTGCGACGAAGGTTTAAAATACCCATTTATGTCAGCTTGACACCTCTGAAGACTGTATCGTCCAACTTACACACCAAAAAACAGAATCCAGGTCAGGCCCAGATGAGTGTTTTAAGCTCAGTAAGACTTGCAACTAGCTTGGACTAGTGCAAATGCTGCTATCCCGATTATCCCTAGTTAACCTCAGTTAAGGGTGTTTCCTTCAGGACGATTTTATAGGGCGAATCGATATTTCTGTGCATAAATTGAATTATCATCAGTTCCAGCCATTACCTGGCTGGCATTCACAGGCCTGTACCTGACGAGCGCAGGAAGTGCGTTGGCTCCCCCTAAAATTTGCTAAAAAATTTTACTATGAAAAGTGATGGGGGAAAATGCCATTTCTTTCATTTAGCAGTTATTCGAAGAACAACAAAGTAAAGGCTTTACTCAAAAGTTTGTCGAACCTAGTCTAGTTTCTAGGCCTCCCCGATACCGCGGGCTGTTGGACACCGCCAAATTTCAACGCGAAAGTGAAAGGGTTAGGAAATAGGCAATGTTGAACCCTAATTGAACCCTTAAGGTTGCCATTGGCCAAGGTTGCCATATGGCAACTTATTAATTTTACTCTGGCTAACGTCAGACGATTTTACTCGTCAAGGGAAGAATTCCTAAAAACCCGTAGGGGATAAGCCCTTTATCAAACGAGAACGCGTTACCGGAAGTTAACTTGTGACGACTTCCGATGCCACCAATCAAACGTTAGCGCCAGTTCCCGTTAGTTCTGCACTTCTGCTAGTTCCTACGTAATTACGGCAAAGCTATGAATGTGAAAAGCTCATCAATACGTTGCCCAGGTTTTCTTTGAGATTTTCTCCACGTAATCTGTTTTGAGAACTGCTCTTAAAAACGTCAAATTAGACGTGGATTTGAACAAGCTCAAATTAGTTGCCAGCCAAACCAAGTCATCGCAAGTTGGTGGTCAGACAAGGCACAAGCTAAAATTTGCGGTGACCTGCGTTCTCTTTTGACTGGAGCTTTAGATGATTACGTTTTACATTTGTGAAACACTGCTTAATTTTCACCCACCAACCTTGTGAAACGGGGATCTAGCAATAGTGTTATCTGCGTCACAGCCCGACTTTTTCCCCCGGGACGAAAGTCGGGCTGCGACGCAGGCTAGCACGAACTGCTGTTGTAAAGTGTCAAAGAATAACAACAAAATAAAAATTTATTCACGGCCACGCGTCAATTTACAAGATCATTTGTCCGTATTACAATGTTAAATAATACCAATTTAAGATGTTTAGTTTTCGTATTTTACAAATTTGCACGAATAAGTTTTCTACACGAATCGAAGTTGCTCTCTTTGGATTTCGTTTGGCGGAAAAGTATTATATTTCACAGAGTTATGATTCAACATAAGTTATTGCGTGAGTAACGTCAAAGTCTTATAAATTTACAAACTGCTGATCTTCACCTTGTTTTCAATGCGGTAATAATCTAAAATTCCAATCTGAAAATAATCTAGGCTAGAATGTTTCGCTGGGAAAAATATTCCGACGCTTATCAGTCTTTGTATTAACTGCGTTTTCCATTAACTTAATATCAAATATATTATACACCCATAATATTACATAACAGAATGTCAATTATTAGTATAGCATTATAAGGAAATGGAATGTTAAGAAGATAGATGTTTTGGTAATAATATTAAGATTAAATTAATTAGAAAAAAATGGCAACTGGAAATGGTATTAGAAATTAGTGTTTAACGTCGCCTCTTGGTCGACATATTGATTGAATAGTTATGGTAACGTATCGTGTTTTCAACTGGCGTAACGTAGTTTTATTTGTTTTTGTTTTTTTTTGTTGCTTGGGGTCTTTTTAGTGAATGTGCGATTGAATAACTTTAATTATATCCTCTATCGGTTCCTTGTCTTGCAACAACAGGTGACTTTTATGTTTTGTGTTACCGCTGACCTTAGTAGAGAAGGCGAGTGCGCATTTGCCGTCGGGATGGGCTTGAACTCTGCAGAGACTTTCTTTTTCGAAGAAGACTTGAGGTGGTTTGGATGGATCGTCGAAGATCGTAATACCGTTTTTGTTGATAACCAGTTCAGCCTTCTGATAACGAGGACCGTTATTTGATGATTTCTTCATCGCCTTGTCGACAGCTTTCTGGAACTGCTTGAGACACTCTTTGACGTGTTTTCCTTTCAGTGGAGGGCTGACGATCGTAGAACAGAGGTAGAAGACGTGGAATCGATGCTCGGTCGCCTTCGCGGGCACCTCGAGCTCATCTTTTTCTTCCAAAATATCGTACGAATCGTCATCCTCCCCCAATGACGAAATTGTGCTCATTCGATCTCGGCTTGTCTTCGTACGAAGTCGAGGTCTGCGACTCACGCGTGAGGGTTTTCGGTCCATCTCAGGGGGACTAGAGCTCTGAAAATGAAGTGAAAACGGTTTGAAACATGAGAGCCATACTGTGTGTACGTGGAGGGGTGTACTACTCCATCAGCTAGAAGTTGTAATACAATGTTATACGACCACATCGTCAATATGATGATGAGGACTATCTGGATAAAATAGTGAAGCAAATGCTATTTCATTAGGATGAACACCAAACAATCTTTGGTGTATGAAACAACTTGAAATTGCAAGTTCATATGTCTTAGTGTATTTCACAAGGAAAATGTTTGTTTTTTTTAATTCATATGTGAAGTAAATTAGTTTGCATGTGAAATGCCGTAACGAAAAGTTGCGAAATAAGTTACTGAAAAAGTAGAACCAACTTGGACTTTTTCCAAAGCTACACGGCAAGTGGCAGCGGGATACTCACCTTCTTTCAACCTGTTGTGCAATGCTGCGAAAAAAAAGCCGATCACAGCCGGACCAAAAACCGATTAATTACTCCTTGCAGAGTAAATTGCGAACGTCTGACATCCCCTGAGCAACACAATATTTTTTATTGAAGACTTTGCGTTGAAATATGCAAGAAATGTCGCTTCGTGTAATATGGCCTTTAAGAACAAATTATCACTAAGATATAATATTTTGAAGAAACTTCTGCCATACTTCCACACTGGGATCAAAAACTTGATAGTAACTTGACAAACTTACCGTAGACCCAATGCTAATCGTTTCAGGACTGGAGCTGATCGATCCTTCTGAACTACTCGAAGTGTTGGAGTTGGTCCTGAAGCGAAACTCCGACGAATGATCGGGCGTCTTCGCTAAAAATGTGGCCTGACAAGCCTGCCTGATTGTTTCCAGGACCTCACGGGCTAATCCAACCCGATTACAGCGAAACACGTGACAGAATGTCCGGGTCTTAGTCCCCTGATAAGCCTTCGACGATACGTAACCGAAATATCGACGATCTTCGTCGAAAAGCCCCATAGATAAAATCCACTCGAGCTGTTGAATATCGAGAATTCGGTCTGCCTTGCTGTCCTTTAAATGAATGGCGTCTCTGTACAATTCCACTTTTGCGTACGTGTAGTGTTTGGAGTTGGAGTGGTCGAGCACTGACGAAATGTTGTCATTGACAATGAGTGGGGATTTCTTCACTTTGAATGAGCCGAGGTAAATTAGATCATCGAAGGTAGCCAGTTCGTGTCTCGACGTGCCTCTCATTCTGGGAAGGGATCTGGATTTTCCTGACCAGGAAGTCCCCAGGGAGCTCATGGACGACCATCTGGAGAGCTAAAAATCAGATGGGAAGAGGAAAATGAACGTCTTTTTCAGAAAACCTTGCTACAACATTCTTTGATTAACTTCGTTTAACAATTGCAGCGAGTAAGCATTGCACTGTGTATGATGAAATGTCGCAAGAAGAAAGTCAAAATTTTAGTGATTTTGAAGGAAATAAGAACGTGTTCCATTCTGTTCAGCATGTTGCAACTTGTGTAACGACATGGCTTAGTATAAGTTGCGTAACATATGTTTAGGAAGATTACACCGTATGTCACGGTCTCTAAAAGGTAGAGGTGTCGAATTTGAGCAAGATTCATTTTACCTTGCTAAAAATAAAGGGATTAGGATGTGCTTTTTCTTAACCAATTTTTCTTAAAAGTAGAAAACCAAAGAACAGCCTGACTCGAGGCAATTATTAAACTTGAGATATAAATAGTTTTATAGCATGCCATCTAAAAAGGCGAAGAAAAACTATTCCAAAAGTTGCTTTTGAAAGCAAAGTTGATTGCCCACACTGGTGACAGGTTTTAACCCAGCTTTCAACCCCTTTGAGCTTGGCCTTGATTGAATCCAAGTACAACAAGAATCAATCCATAGGAAGCTTGCATGAACCAAAGTCCAACGTATGTCACTCGTATTTAAGCAAGCGTTAAAGTATCTTTCAACTTTATGCCAACATTGGAGCTGCAATTGACCTTTGTCAGATATACAGCACTAATTACTAACACTAGCAAAGATTAATGCCCCTTGCTTGAATTTTCGAAGAGTGATGGAAGTCTGTTTTATTCCTGTTTGACAGATTTAAGGGGCTGTTTATATGGGAAGCGAGACGGGACGTTTGCCGGGACGGTACGTTAAACGAGATCTCGAGATGCATATATTTTTCTATTATTATTTCTCTATTATTGACAGGTAATTTAATTACATATTTGTGGAAATCCAAGGTCGATTGTGAATACACAAACAACGATTTCGATTCAGATAATCGAAATGAGAAGTGAAACGTGCCCGGTGATCCCACATGACATCGTCCCGGATGGAAAAATTTTCATGTAAACCCGGGACGAAAAACGTCCCGTCCCGGTAGACATCCCGTCCGGGCTCCCATATAAACAGCCCCTAACAAGGGAAGTTAACATTGACGTTAAGCAATTAACAGTGAAGAAGGAACGCCATTACTTATTCAACTTTACGAAGAAATACAACCTGGGGAGCAAACATGACAAATTAAGGCAGTGTTCCATTAAACTATATTTTTCTCGAGGATATGCTCTATAAATAATACTGCACAAAATATTTGAAGCGTGACAATCCTTCGAGCAATGTTTTTGCTTTACAATTCGTCGTCCAAAATGTTTCCGTTTAACAGCACTTGGAGAGTGGCCTCGTACATGTTGATAAGGATGAAGTATGTTTATACAGGAAAATTGCAAAAGTTTGTAGATTATGTTTTGAGTCACGCACTTTCTAGCACGCCTTGACATTGGCTTCAAGTTGAACTCGTGAAAAGACAATATTTACTTTTGAATTCCATTTGCTTGAAATAATAAGTACTGGATATGAATGTTTGAGCTCGGATATGTTGCGTGTATTTTTTGACTCGTAAACACAATCGGGTTTTTGACATGGAAAGGTGATGATCATTCCTGTGTTACATAAGTCAGTGCATGCGATAGAAGACAGTTTAAGCCTCAGCCAGAAACGGGCAAAACATCAAGGCGATTTACTCTATTTCACTCCAACAAAGGGCCTCCGCCATGTTGGACATTCCATTCTTAATCCGTGCGCTCTTTCCATTTAAAATATTTCGACAAAAATATTACAGCTTCGGTCCCACGTATATACTTGTATTATACGTCTTAGGTTCATTTAGTGTAATGTATATTTTTCGGTCTCGGCTAACTTAAAAGCCTTTCAGTCGCCAGTTTCGATAAATAAAACAAACTCCGAAGAATGACATCGTGCAAACCCAGGATTAAATTTAAACAACAAGACGAAACAACGAAAATGGTGACATTCCCATGCTACTACAAAGACAAAGATATTGTCATACCTAAGATTAAAGCACCCACAAATCGCCACTGTAATCACAAAGGATGACGTACAAGAATCTGAGCGTGTTTGTAATTTGATTACGGTAGATTTGACAATGAGTAGAAATATAGTTAAGTGAGTGTTAACTTATCGTTGTTAAGTTGGTTCATTGTGTATTATTCTTTGGAAGTTTTTTTATTTTATTTTTTAATTTTTTTTGTAACTTTGTAGACGCTTTTAAACACTTCCAGCATGGACGTCACATCAGAGGTAACGTGAACAAATTCATAGGTTAACACATCAAGTAGTTTAAATAAATAGAAGTTGACATCTATTGATAATGTTTACGACGGTATGTTGTGAAACTGTGCATTTTTATCTTTTTTAAACGGGTCTTTTAGCAATCTTAGTTCATGATCACCTCGGTTTTCTCTGATGTGCCACGTCGGTGTTCAGGGATATGAATTCCTCGGGGCCTATGGGCCCTCGGGATTTATATCCCTGAATACGTCCGTTCTCGGTATTTATCTCTTACGCCTTTGCGCTTTGGGTTATCACCGAACACCTGCAGAAAACGTGATGCTTGTGTAACTTGCCTTGCAGTATGTCTTTGATGCCCAAAGTTGCACGACGAAGAACTCGTTCGATAACTCACATCGACAGCAGCATCGCACGTCGGTAACCGGAACGAAAAACTAGTTCGCCAGTATGATATAAATAGCTGAACAGAGCAATGGCGTGACCGTGTTGATGGTTTTTACCAGATTATTTCACTTGTTCACTGCAAATGCTTGTGGCTTCATACCATTGATAACTTTGATCAATATTGCGGAATGTTGCGGTGTGAAGTGGAACTCGCCAAATTGGAAAAATGTACAAAAAAAAACAAAAACGCTTGACGGACTCGAAAAAAAAGGGGAACAAAAGTCACTGATCCAGTTCTACATTGTATTTTGACAAAGGGAAGTATATTTTTCAAAGATTTTCACGATCTTTACGCAAATTTCGATTGGTCAGGAAATGGCAAAGATTACAGGGAAGGAGTGTTGTAGCTATTTTTGCGCGTAAGGAAGCGCATTATTTGAGAAAACTTCCTCTCGCTTGAGGGTGTGGAGAATAAAAAGCCCGATATTTTTTTCTATAGTCCGTAAACACTTGGAAAATGTACTTTTTTGTTGAATTCGCCGAAGAATGTAAGCAAGGTTGACACGGCAAATCACCATGTACTTCTTTTCTGTTTCGACTTCTTGGTAACACATTGCCCTCCAAAAAGATTAAGTGATTGAAAATGTTTTAAATGATCGGAAACGTGTCTGTCTTAAGTAAATCCTCCGAAGGTGTTGTATGATAAAAGTAGATATATACATGCATTTGAGCGTTTTCTTTCGTTAATGAAACTTGCTATTGCCTAAATTCCGTTTCACCTACATATTCTTAAAGACATCTCGTTACTGTGGACAGGCTGACCCGTTTCATGCACTTTTCCAAAAATTAAATTTAGTTAAAAAATTAAATTAAGTTTCGATGAAAACACCTGTTAATACCGACACTTTTTGTTTTCTGTCTGGGTTCCGTATTAACGGGATTCTGTTGTAAATGGGTTATCAGATAGACGCTAAATATTGCCTAGCTCGAGCTAGCTGTGAAGAGAGAGTACATCATAATTCATAAAACAAACAAGAGTTTTCCTTTTCATTTGGTCTTATTTATTCTTTGTGTTGTTCAGTCCAATGTGTTTGAAAATAACCACTCAGCATAGTAAACAAAAAAACACGTATTTCGAACTACTGCTTTCGATGTTGGTGTTGATGAAGACAAGGCTTGCTGGTGTGGTCTTTGAGAGTAAAATTTGATTTTTGCGGTAAACCATTTGACCTTGGATAAAGGTGACCAAGTGACCTTGAGTTAATTCGGCGCCATTGCAAAATTTTTCACAATCCACAAAAATTTCATTTCTGGTAAACATTTCCATGAACCGAAAGTTGGATGATATTCCGAAAACTCACATTTTCAACGAGCAGGCTTACCTCTCGGACTTGAGTAACTGCCCTGTCTAATTTACCGCAAGGATACGAAATTTAACGACTTTGGCATAACATACCCTTGGGAAACAACTTCCGGTTTAATGCTGAGTTCGTCTGGCAGCAAATTACCACCCATTAAATAAGTGGCGCATTGTTTTATCAAAACAAGCTGGTGTTGTTCTTTTTTCCAAAATTTCTTAGCGTCGTTTGTTGTAAAACGACAACCATTCGTAATTTCGCAGTCTTTAGTATCATAAAGTAATTTCGCATTTCAGACTATAGTTGGCAAAACTAAGAGCTGACCTTCTATTACATCATGCAACGTGATTACTACAGTAAAAGACTTACCGAAGGTGGATCTGGTCTTTTGAATGTTGACATGATGGAGTTCTTGATCGTTTCTGCATCGGAACAGTGTAAGACGTAGCATCGGGCATCTGTCCCCGGTTTACTGATCGTGTAGCCAAGTGCCGTCTTGTTGTTTGCGCTGAAAGTCGTAACACAGCCAATATCATCAATAGTATTCTGTGCTAGCAAACTCCAGGGGGCGCAATTCAGGCTCAGACGAAGGAATTCGCTGTTTACTTCGATGCTCACGGGTTTCGAGCGTTCCTTTTTTTCCCTTGCGAGAAAATCCCCGATGACGTGCTGAACTGACTTAGGGCTGTTTTTCATCACCGCGCAACTTCCAACCAAAGTACCCGTGTACAGCCCGAACTCGGTAAGGACTGACAGGTCGTTACAGCTGCCCATATGCAAACTGCTCGGCCGAAATCTTTTCACGAAACTGCCGCTTGTTCTTTTCGGTAACTCAGGAGGTTTGTCGTCCAATGAACGCGTAGAATACGGAAAATATCCTGAGGAACACGACGGAAACCTGCGAAGGTCTGGCCTTTCGAGACTACCGACAGAACTGCATACAGAACCGGACCCTACGGAACTCGGCGAAATGTTCTTCGAAGAAAAGTCGATCGAAGTGTAGACGATGTTGATGGGATTACTTGTCGACCTTGGCGACATTGCTTCGTACACTTCGTCAATGTCTTCATATAAGGACTCGGTATCTGATGTATCGCATGAGTTGTTTGTCTTCTCGCTTTTCCCTTGGTCGCCATTGTTTGTTCCGGCTGTGTTCGCAAAGTTCGCATAAACATGTGAATCGTTTGGACTTGCTTTGAGTTCCTGAGTCACATTTGCATAAACGATTTCCGAATCCGATCGAGAGTACCGGACTTTTGAATGTGTAGCTAATGTATTTTCGTACAAGGGCGAGACTTGCTGTGTTAGTTCAATGGCACGCGGTCCCCGATCCTCGCTATCTGGAATACAAATGCGCTGACCCTCATCTCCGTAATTTAGGCGTAAGATAGGGTTGCATGATTCACGAGTACGTCTAGCCATGGAAACAGGGCTTGAACATGTTTTCTTGGTTACAATTTCGGCGTAATGGGTAGTCTGGTTTTCCTTTCTAAACAGCCTTCGTTGACAGTCAACATACATTTCTTCTTCTGCTGTTTCGCGCCCATTTAATCCATCATTATCTGACTTGATCATTTCTCCTGAATCCTCTTCCATTGCTTTCGTATTCCTTTCACGTTCGTCCATGTCTTCCTTGGGAACTTCGTTGACTGTTCCGTCGCATTGAGTTTTCCTCGAAGGCCTCTTCTGTTGGAAAGATAAACACGCTCTCTTGTCTTGGTCAAGATCGTCATCAAACAGGCTACACTCCACAAAGGTTGGTACATTTTTTCGTTGAACACTTTCGTCGGTCTTCATCTTCTGTTTTCTTTCAAACAGGGGTCAAAAATTGGTTATAACTTTAAAGTAAAGTCGTTTTGGTACAACGTTCCCCGAATCTCGTTTCTAAGTACGTTTTGCCTAAAGGCTAAACTTAAATCCAGTGGCGTGGCGAGAAACCACACGATGGGAAACTAATACTAAGCGATCCACGGACTTTACATCTGGTTATATGTTTCTTCCAGCCAATAAATATCAAGCATGCTGGATGGTCTGTTCACGTGGAGTACAAACTTCCGCAAGCTCATGTTTCACTCAACAAGTGCGCAATAACGCCTTTTAATGGTTTTATGAAAACAAGTTCATGTACTTACACATTTTTACCTCGCTACTTTTTATTTTTGTTTTGTCGTCTGCCTTTTATTTCTGGGACAATTGCAGTTTAAGGATAGATGAAGTTCACCAGTTAGCTAAGCGGAAAAGTTTGTAAGGAATTCTTGGATTAAACTAATCATTGACGCAAAATGTGAAAATGATGAAATAAGGAACTGATCCTTTTGCTCTGAAGTGCTTTCAAGACTGTCAAGGTTGTCATTTTGCCAGTGACATCGCTACCGACTTCGGTCACTCAGGGAGCTTAAATGATTTCTCTAAGGCTGTGACGCAAAAAACATTGGTCCGGCTTTGTTCACTCATGGTATCATTGTCGAGTTTCCGTCGTTTCTTTGAAACGTCGGCAGTTTGGCGTTTGATTGTTTTTATTCTACCTATAACGAAGAAAGAGCCATTACACATTGTGTAAAAAACTTGTTATGGCAGATCAATTATCGTTGCAGAGAAATACCATAAATACCTCATTCGATTTTAATTTAATAAGCAGACCGCGTCTGCTTCCTTGTCACTAATGATCGTCGGCGTTTTATTAAAAATTGCGGTATATTTTCATTTTATTTTTAACGATGCAAATTTTCAGCATACGCAGTTGTCTAGCTTAGGTGCAGTATCCACCGCAAGTGAATTTAATCCAATTAAACATCTTAAAAAAACTTTTTTTCCACTAAAGTTTCGAAGCACTACCCGTCAAGATCTGGAGGAATTATAGATGTTGTTATCCTTTTAAGTTCACTCAAATTATTAATGATAAAGTAATAATAAAAAGTAATGATAAAATAATTATTAATGATTATAAAGTAATCAAGAAGTAATCAATATATATATATATATATCGATTACTTATTAACTGAGTGTGAGGTCTGTACGGGAAATGATTTGCCCGAGGATTTCGAACAGACCAAGAGACAAGGAAGCGAGGTCTGTGGGTAAATTATATGTCCGAAAAATGTATAAATCGGACAAGGAACTCACATTTCGCGCTTCAAACTGCTAGCCGGTCTGTACGAAAGACATTGCACAGCCAGGCAACTAATCAGCGTGCGTCATTTTTCGTACATCCCGGAAAATTAACGTTGCCATATAATAAATACAAATATATATATAGATATATAGATAGATATATATAGAGATATATATATATATACATATACCAAGACCGCAGGTGATCAATGGTCTAGATCCCGAGGCCCATCAAAGGTCGAGGGCTATAACCGACTTGTATCACAATATGGGAAGATTCAACGCTTTATTTAATCGTTAAGGCATCGTCGATTAAGTGCAGATTAACCGTAATCTCCGACAAATAGCGGAGTCAAGAGAAATCATTTTTGTTGCTCTTTTGAAAAAACAAGATATAAAAAATAAGACTCGTTACAACCGGCAATTATCCGCCGGCCGCCCGCTACTTTTGAAAACCCTGTGAGTATATGTAATATATTACCTGAATAAAACTTTGTTAAACCACCAAACGTTCCCCAAAATGGTGATGTTTGAAGGTTACAGTTTTAAAGTTTGATCTTGTTTGCATATATATTACGAGTAATAGTAATATATGTGTGTGTATATACTGTATATATATATTACGGGTCATAACTCACTATTGATGTTAGTTCTCGTCATGTTGGAAGACCAAGCTGAACGGTCCGCATAGCATTCGGATTAAAACTGATGTTGGACCAACCAGTTGCGTTTACACCAGAGATGGGTAAATTTGGAAGGCATACGGCCTCGGGTGATTACACGCACCAACCCCCCTCGCAGTTGTGCCAGTATTAGTCCCATTTGTGTAAACACTTGGAGTGGACCAGTTCGGACTGATCACGAATCGATTCAGGACCTCCTTCTGGTGGGCAAATCTGGATGGCTGTTGTTGGGTTCGAACATTTATTCTAGGTACGTATTTTGTTCGATCAGTTATGAATCAATTTCCAAACTAACTTCTTTCAAGGACTATAGTATTTCTTCATTTCATTACATGGGAATCTAAGTTCGTAATATACTTCAGTCTAGGTTCGTGCTAGAGTGAAGCTCAATGATCAGAGCATATCACTATGTCGCTGATCATCGGAAGGATATCTACAGGTTCATTCTCAGTCGGTTCGAAACAGAATACGTTTTTAGAAAGCTGGTTTACTGGTGTAGTCAATGCACGGGTTTTGGCGGCAGAAAAGCAAAGCTTGCTTCGTGTACTTATCACAAGAGGACAACTTAACGAGGTTCTGCATGGTTTAAAAATAACTGGAAATAGCCGCCACAAACGGGTTGATATAAAAATTCCTGGCACGGGATCATATCCCCAGACTACTTAGCGGGTTATGCAATTCTTGGGGTGCCGACTTTGCCTTTTGTCCGGAATTCCCTGTCCCACACATAAGGCCGCGGGGACACCCGATCGATGAAACTCGTCATTAACTCTTTCGTAACTATGTGATTCGTTTTCGAACCAAAAGACTTTAGTATTTCACTCTGGCTAACGCCAGGCGATTTTACACGAAGGAGTTGACTTGACAGGTTTCTCGCTGGATGCTTCACTAGTTTAGCGCATTCACTAAAGAATGCCTGGCCGTTATTTTTGGCCACGGGGAACAGGCTATCGAACATAGAAACAAGGGCCACCATATTTCTGATCAAAATTAAAATTACGTAAGTTCGCACAAAAATTTACGTATTGATAGATCACAGTTCATTGACTTGGTCTGTTTGTCACCACCAAGAAATAATTAGGAAACTAACCAAAACTAAAGTGAAATAGAACGAGAATAAACTAGCGTTTCGGCTATCTCCAATAAAGGGATTTCCGGCTCAGGACCTTTCTTCTCTATTTGAGGGTTCTTCCTTTCCGTTTCTGGTCTCTAATTGCATTTACACGCAACCAAAGTAGCGCTTAATTTTATATATTGTCTCGTTACGCTATGGATTAAAATACCAGTGGTCTGACAATTGAGGTTTTAGACATCAAGCCGGAACATTCAGAATCTTCATTAACAGTAATTTGTTTCATTTGATCAGAAATATGGTGGCCCTTGTTCTGTGTTCGGTACCTTGTTAGCCGTGGCCAAAAATATCCGATAGGCATTCCTTAGTGAATACGCTAAACTGATTGACCGAGAGAAATCGACACCATCTTGGATTTGCATGGAAGCATACAGCGAAAATCCTGTCAGGTTAACGCATTAACTCCTTCACTGCTGCATCTCTCCCTTTGACGAGTAAAATCGTCTGGTGTTAGCCAGAGTAAAAAAAAATAAAAGTCCCCTGTGGCAGGGAAGGGGTTAAGGGACATGGACGTACCTTAGTATTTTACTTTGACTAACGCCAGACGATTTTATTCTTCACATGGATGGGCGCTTTACTGATCGGTTTCATTGGGTGACCTCGTGTAGGCCATTGAAACCCGGTGAAAAAGGCCAACGGCCAAGTCGGTATTCCAAGAACTGTAAAACCGGCTACGTGGTATGAGGGTGAGATTCCGTGCAAAGATTTTTATATCAACTTTTCAACCATTCAATTAGCTACTTTTCAACTGTTTTTAAAGCAGAACCTCGTTATGCTGCCCTCTTGTCAGTCTTGTGGTAGATAAGTACACGAAGAAAGCTTCGTTCTTCGAAAGAACCCAGCCGACTAGTACCAGTGTATTGTCAGTGGAGCAGACAACCAGTTTCCAGACTCTGCAGACTCTGCAGCTGCAAGACGTGACCCGCGTCATGACTGTACTGTTAAGTCGAACCACTAATCCATTTTAATGCCCATCAAAGATTGTGCAATGACACGAATATCCTTGGCAACAGTGTTGCTTGTTGGACTCCCCAGCTTGAAAGCGGTCGAAGGTCATCAGTAGCAGTTTGGCAAAATATTAGATTTCAATATCTGCTTACGAGACCTCACCACAGTTCTGTACCAAGTTAGAACAAGCTCTGATTGACAGAATATTGATCAAGGCGACATACCTTCTTCGTTTAATTAGTCTACCTGAAGGAGGTTATAATACGGATAGATTAAAGATCGATTATGAGCAATCCTGCTTCCGATGCGAACGCAAAAAGTTTACTACAAATTCGGCATTATTTTCAATGTCAGCGCAACAGTATCGATTTTTAAGTATAAATACCTCATGCACGAGAAAGACTGTTTGATGTTATATCCAAACACCGATAAGTGAGTTGAAAAACGAGGCGATAGCCGAATTTTTTGACCAACTTCGAAGTGTTTGTAAATCAGTTCAAACACTACTTTCGAGTCTACGATAATGGCTTCTCGTACGCTAATTATTAAGATCACATGTCCAAATGCGGTACTGATATCCTTTGTGTTTTCCTCATGAATTGTTAATGAGTTTGGGAACTTAATTTCCAGCATGTTTCGACAGTTTGCAAACTTTCTTCGTTAGGCATTTGGTTAGAACGTCTTATAACTAAACTGTTAGAACTTAGAATAACTGTTAGAACTAAAAATCATGCCAGGTTATACTAAAAAGAACCTTTCCAAAATTCTGTATTAATGATAACAATCGGCAAAACATGGTCGGACGAAGGACCCGCAGAAAGTTGCTTGGACCGACGTTTGCTAATTCCAGTATTTATGCAACTGTGGACACAGTTTGGACTCAGATTCATCTTGAATCGATCTGAAATTTTTAATTTAGAGCGAGCAGTTCCTTTGAGTACCGGCCAAATTCTGAGTAAGGACGTCGGATTAGCCCCACCTTTGGTTCCACTTGGCACAATGGCGAGAGGTGCTAGAGATGTGCGGTTTCATTTTTGTAGGTTCCACAATGATGGAAAATAGGAAGATCTAGGGGCATGTGCTAGCTAGGCAAGCAAATTTTTTTATTTCTGGTGAACCCTGTTGCTAAATCTTCTTCTAAAGTTGGAGCATAAGAACCGAGAAACTAAGTTCGAAAAAATTACCATTTGAAGGAAATTTTAAAATATATTGATTGATCTTGAATTGTTGATAAGCGAATGAATAATATTCTTCGCATTACATACTTGCTTATTGGAAAAACAGAAATATTTTTTGTGATCAAACCAATTATACACTTGAAACTGCTTGTGCATGTATGTTTCCCGTGACACTAAACTAACAAAGTATCAAGAGATTTAATTGAATAATGTCAAAGACATACGTGATGCCCAGTAAGTGATCAGGTAGAGTGACGTGGAAGGTTGCACTATTTACCTATAAAACAAATCTTAATTTCTTAAGATCTGAGAGAGATATGATAGAACATGAAAGGCCAAGTTCTTTTTGCATGAAAGGTTTAACATAAAATGTGCAAGGGCACTCAAAAGCTACCTTACGTACATCTTTGTGCTTCCGTTCAGTCATTTTACTCATGTGTTGTTGCAAAAGATTTTGAGATTTCATCAGTCAAGGTCATAGACCCTACCTCCACTACGTTCTGTCCCCTTTTATCTGTAACAGAAGAAATATTCTTCATAGTTCACTCTTTACACTTTGTCCTTCTCAAATGTAAAAGCTAGACTGGCTCTTCGTTTACCACAGTTAGATACGCAAGTCTACTAAACACTTTACAGAAGTAAGTATGGACTTCAAAGTCTCATCGGCAAAGATAACGTTAAGACCAGAAGTGGAGTTTGATACTTTGATTTAAGTTGAAATAACATCAACACAATTTCTCGTGTTGTCTTTAGTTGACATGTTTTGTTTTCTGAAGGCAACTTTGTTTCTCTGGTTATGTTATTTATCTTTTTTTCAAGTTGTCAGCGGGTTGAGATTTATATAAGCTCTTGAACTGTCTTAGCAGCTTATAGCAATTGACAATGAGCAATACGCCTACATGGTGCCTACTTCGCACATGCGCAGTCGACACAAACATCATAACTAGTTGAGCACTTGACGAGCTCCTGTGTAAATGTGCTCCAGGTTAGTGGAAGGTTATTCGTATTACGTCGGTTAGTATTGGTATACACAAGAAAGCATACCAATTGTGGCAGAAGTACTTCGCTTTTTAGTCTTCGTTGCATATGTTGTATTGTATAGCTGAGGCACTAACATAATTATCGACGAAATTGCAACAAAATCAAAGAAGGTCATACCATAGACCAATTGCGCCTCATCTTCGTTCCTTCGAATCCTATCCAGTTTTACCCATTCGAGCTTTTTTTCAGAGACAAAAGCTGCTTTGTCGAGAAGCTATGAAATTGGTCTCGTTTTTCATTATTTGAATAAATTTACAATTCTTAAAGTGATGACGAATGGCGTTTAGAGGTCTTGTGATAGGGACCTTAAAATCGATGATATCAGCTTGAACGACGATGTCTCTTAAAATTTCAACATGTAAAGAAACCACGGCTAATTCATCACCGTGTTTGATACTTGTGGGTTGTTTTTCCTCTAAAGCGACTGTAACCTCGTGATGTATTCAATCTTGCTGTATTCAAGTCACAGCTTATGTCCCTCGGGGAAGCTGAGTTCTTTCTTAAGTCGTGAAACTGACACAGATCTACGAACAAAAAAAAATGCACAGCTTTTTCATGGTTGTTGACTGGGTGAACAATGTTGTGTTGCACCTCGTCAACAATGTTATAAACGTCGCTATTCATCCATTATAAAAACGTTGCTACAGCCATTGTTTAACCATCAGTGCTAAGTAACAACTTGTTAATAAAGTCGAGTTGTCACACTAACAATAGCAGTAAGGCTACTCCAAAGTAGACTTCAGCTTCCCGTTCACTCCCCACGTGATGTGTCCATTATTGTTGTTCTGTGTCCATTATTTGCTCTTTTGGAATGCGTAATAAGGACTTTGCACCGTGGTTTGAGTAATTTATTGTTCTAGCTAGTCCAACTCAACGTAAAAAGACATTCAATATAAAACTTAGAAAGCGTATTGTTGTTCTTTGACAGTTTGACCTGCAGTAACTGCTAAAAGAATGACCCGACGTACATAAATTTCTCGCTTTGTAATGATACTAAAAGGTAGAAAAAAATTCCTAATATGTTTTTACAAATTCTGGATGATGAAAATGGACCGCCCGCCTGCATGCCATTCTCAAGAAGGGCTGGACGGCAAACTAAAGTCTAATTTGGAGTGGCCTAAACATGGTTGTTCTATCAACGTTTGTTATTGTTCCAACAAGCGAGAACAACCGTTGTTGCTTTATCTATGCTAAACAACGTTGTTGAAACAATACTGAACCACATCGTTGGTTCATCAATGTTATTTATTCGTGATAGCTTGCACACTGTTGTTACAAAATTGTTCAGCCAATAATACTGTAACACCTTGTGACATTTTTGCATATATATTACATCAAG
Source organism: Nanipora kamurai (assembly GCA_036872915.1). Taxonomy (NCBI): domain Eukaryota; kingdom Metazoa; phylum Cnidaria; class Anthozoa; order Scleralcyonacea; family Helioporidae; genus Nanipora; species Nanipora kamurai. The sequence continues at coordinate 236,623 of JBAHVQ010000138.1, forward strand.
AATTCTTTTGTTTCAAAGAAGTCGTCGTCGAACTTAGCGACGCAAATCTTCAGGCCCATGAATCTTTCTTATGCTCTTGAGATAATCCAATTGAAACTTCGAGCGTCAATCCACTTCATGAAACCAAACATCGCCTGACGAGGTCCTCTTTTGCCTTTGGTAACATGCCCCTTACCAAAGTCTTCTCCTTTTAACCAAGAACTCTTAGAGCTTGTTTATATGATCCAGGTTAGCTGGGACACCTCAGGTACCATGGATCTCGGCTTTGCTCGCAACCTCTTGATATTCTTAGTTTGTATTTACATGGAGAACTACGTTCCACCCGGGATCCCGGCAAAGCAGGGCGAATTCTCATCCATATAAATGTGAAAAAGCGGGATATCTCGGTCAACTGAGAGAAATTGAATTGAACTGCGCATACTATTGACAGTTCAAAATGGCGTCCGAAGTGCAGTGTAGTGGAAGAGCAGGTTGAGTGTCTAACGAAGAACAGTGATTTAGTGCAGCGCATAATTGATTGAAAAACATTGTGCAAATTTAATTTTATCGGTGTTGACGCCAAAAGGCAAGTTGCGTCGCAATCGCATTTCCAGAGTTTAAAAAGTAAAAAGTGAAGTTCCTATCAGCTAAACTACTCTGTTATCCCTAGAGGTCCAGTAAGGACCATCCCTCATGGGTCCAGTGTTACTGCAGGAGGAAACTGGAGTACCCGGAGAAAACCTGCGTCGTTTGATAAAGTCAAATTGGACAACACTCTTCTTACATGTAACCAAGGTAACTTTAATGAGAAAACTGCACTAAGCCAGAATCGAACCCTGGTCACAGAGGTGAGAGACACGTGCACTACCACTGTACCAATTCATTTTGATACCAGCGTTTGCCGGCCTTACGGTGCCATTCCTGACTAACTCTTAGGGTGCTGCGCTTCCGCCAAGTCTGATATCATGTTGTTCTATAAACCCGGCATATAAATCCGGACTAAAATTCATCCCGGTTGACCAGGATGTCCCGGTATGTCGAGACCACATAAATAGCCCCTAAGGCGAGTAAATCGTCTGCTGTTATTCAAAGTTATGTAAGAAAACCTCTTTTGGCCAGGATGGAATTGGAACTCAGGAACTTTTTAGTGGCGGATTTTTGACGAAGGAAAGTTTGAAAACACGGGTTGCCAAGTTTGTATTTGTGAACATTGCCAAAGTTGTTTTCCAACACGCCAAAACAGTTGACCAAACTGTTTACCAACTGTTATTGCAAAGTTCACACACGCAAATTCAAGTTGATCAGGTTTTGTTTACCTTATGAAGGCACCTTCATGTAGCGTAAGAGCATGCGCATTAAAAACATATTACAAGCCACATTTAATAACAATCATAAAAATTTATTTGATCGTTAAACAGAAATGTTTGCATGTGGGAGCTTGGTATTAATGGAGACAGCCTGAGAACGTTTGTCAAGTCCATATCCTCAGTATTTAACATTGAATTGGGGCCGTAGCCAGGGGAGCGACGGGGTGGCCGGGCCTTACAATAATTTTGACGGGCTCGTTTGCACAGCGGTCATATGATTCAGCACATGTTTGAAGTAGTTCAGTTCAATACATTACTAACACAAATTGGCCTCCCCCATTTTCGCAATAATTTGAGAGAAAGCTAAAATGCCCACGGCTTTAGGTCCTCGTAACCTTTGGCTTGGTTGCCCAATTCTCCCCCCACTCCCACTCCCAAAGAAAATTTGCCTTTCTACGGTCTGTATAAGTCGTTTCCATTATCATATCGATCCTTCCACATGGGCAGCTGTTATGATGAACCTAGCTCACCATTTGAGTTGTAGTAGTTTAATGGTTAGAGCGTCTCACCGTTCATCGGAAAGTTGCGGGTTCGACTCCCGTTTGGCGGTCGGAAATGGTTTTTCTGAGCACACCAGTTTGACGAACGATCACATTCGGTCTTTAAAAATTCATTGCGAAGCTAATCGAAAACGGCTGTCGTGAAAACTATCTATTGAAATAATCAAATTCTAGACTTTGAAATCGTTCTCCAGCCACACAACACGGCACCAAACAACCATCAGTTATGAAACTCTATTTATGTGAACACTTAACGATTGATTTTGGACTAATGAAAACATTCAGTTAAAACTTCCGGACCAGTCAAGGTCAAACACAGACATCACGCAAGGTCGACGCAAGTTAACGACCTCAAGCAAGGTCAACCAACACCACGGATACATTTGAGCAATATTTAGATCAAATTAAGCGACAAGCACTTATTTTTTCTTTCAAATCTTCAATTTAAGGAATATTACAGTGTACTTAGGTTCTGTCAACACGGTAGCAGCAGCTCTTTTTAACTCTCTTGACCCATAGCAATCAAGACTTGTCATAGCAATCTTGACCCAAAAGAAGACATTTTTCACGACCAAAACATGTCTTGTTTTTGGTTTTTTTGAGGACAAAAGGAGGCGAGTATGTTTATTTACAGAACAAATCGACAAGGCGCGTTTTCGATTTACTGCTTCGATTGACGTCTTTTCCTAAATATTACATCAGAATACATGGTGTCCAAATTTCAAGGTTTTAGGGGCTGGCGGGCTTTGACAACTGCGTTAATATTGCGCGTGGCGTTCAATGTGCTGATCTCGCATTTATTTCTCCCTCATTATTTCCAATCTTATTCAATATAGACTTTTCTAGATTAATCAACAGAGCCGAAACGCTTTGTCCCCGACGCCCCCCGGGGATAAACGACCACCGGTCACTAATGACCGTGAAGAGAGGGGCCCCTTCTCTTCACGGTCATTAGTGACCGGTGGTCGTTTATCCTTGTGCCCTACGATCAACTTGCTTACATATCCAATTTTCGCCACTGCTTACCAAGCAGAATATTGATCTCTAGCTCCCATCATAAAAAAACAAAAACCCAGACTAAACTCGAAATAGTTTGACAGTTCATCTCGAAGAGCTCCCAACTGATGATAAATTGTTCTCTTTTTTTGACGGTTCTAAGGATACTGTTTTTAAAAAAGCTCAATTTATGGACTTTCGCTTCCTTCTATTTCACTAGACCTGTTACTTTTCAATATATCAAGAATATTTCGTCATGGGATTTAGGGTAATTTTCATAAAGAAACCTCACGAGGCACTTCGTTTGAACGAGGTCGATTTTTTTTTCTCATAGGGATGCGAGTTTCGATTTGCATTACAACTATGAAATGGATAAAAATATCGGTATCCAGGGCGTAATTCGAAATGTTGAGTACATAGTCCAAGAAGCTAGTAGGTAGTAAATAAATCTTATTGCAATAGCTTACTTTGGAACAAGCATTACGACAACTATAAGGATTAGGAGTAGGATTAGGGTTAAGCTACATCTCCATTTGCACGAATACCGCCAAGGGTACGACCACGATACAAATTCGCATACGGATCAAAATGGACACGTTTATCATGTTTCCAATTGTGTACGATTTTTCAGTCTTTTGAAGTGAATTTATGTGAAACCGCAAACGGATCCGCATACGGCTACAGCTGAATAATTCGATTCTAGAAACTGTTCGCAAGCCCGGCATCCGGACATGTGGAAACACTCCTCTTCTCCGCCATCGCGAATTTTGCCCTAAACGTGCCCGCATCCATATCCGTATGAATGAAAACGAAACTTTAGGATTAGGTTTAGGATTGGTGTTAGGAATGTTAGTCCCTTGATGGGAATATTGATCCCGCAACACATACATACGGGATAATCTGGGCATGGGCAAAGAATAATCATTCAAACACAACCACAATTACACCTTTGAATTGATTGTATTTTGTGCATTCATAACACGATAATTGACCATTGTGTGACTTTTTTCCCAATTAAGACGCCGTTGAAGAAACTTAAAACATGATTCCTTATCGGCATCAGTTTCGTTGGAAAGCATTGCAATTGAGGTCATAGTTTTCACCGTAATTTATATTTTAAAAGTACGCCAGTATTTACAAAATCTAGAATTAGCCAGGCTGGGGTCATAGGTCAGTAGTAGTCGACGATCCTGTTCTGTTATTCCCTATTCGTAACCTCGTTTCGTCTCTTCCGAGGTTATCAAACCCCCTCGGGTATTCCGCCTCCGGTGTTGAACCCGTAGGCGTCACTGACCCATCCGTTGAACTGCTGTTTTTATGACCCCGTGGCCTAGGACGAACGTTCCTGCCGTCCAGATCGAGGAGTAGGCCGGTTTTGGGGGACCGGGAAGGATCCCGGTTGCTGGTCTGTGGCGGAGGCGGGAGTTTGTTAACAGGAAGTTGTGATTCGATATCCGGGAGGGAATACCGCTGTTCCTTGACCTGAGCCTCCGCAGCCAACCTTTTGTTGATGTCCGGGCTCTGCGAGTTTCTCGTTAAAGAGTCTGAAGATTTACTTTTCAAAGAGTTTTTCTTCGACTTCGACGCATCTCGTCTACTTCGTAAGCTCTCGGGCGGCGTAATCATGTTACTTAGCAACGGCGCAGTACTGCGCGTCGACTCATTGTCGTTGAACACCGAGTCCACGTCGATACGTTTGTAGTAGACTCCATCAACGTCGGGTTGACTGGCAGACCTCGACCACGGCTTTCGTCCCAACGACTGAGTCCGATGTTTCTCCGACAAAGGAGAAAGATGAAAGTAACTGTCGTTTCCTGACGCGGCCACGTCACTCGATATGGAATTGCTTTTCGACATTCCGCCCGCACGATAACCAGTTAGAACCGGTTCCGCCTTGTGTTTCGTAAACGACACAGCTCGCTTCTTCCTTCCTCCTTGTTCCTCAAGCAGCGCCTCTTCGCGGGCGCTGGCGATCACTTTTAGGTCAATCCCAGTGGCCGCGGCTGCCGCAAGTAGACCTATGTGACACATGGCCACGTCACACTTCTTCCTTGATGACTTTCCACGAAGCCGAGAGAGGGAAGAGCTGTTCACGTCTGGCATACTGCAAGTGCTCTCGTCGTCTGCATCTATCAAAGGAAGGGGTTAATAGATTGTTAAGCGAACACATAATAATTTGATTATTATTCTGAGTTTAGAAATTCAGCCAACGGCGAGTTAAGTTTGTTTGTAACGTTAAAAAAATAGTGATTCATAATAAGAACTCTCTATACTCCAAACTCATAAAATTAACTATGGCAAGGCCAGGATTTATAGCTTGTCTTAAGGAAGAGGATATTAACTACTCCATTAGACGCCAGAAAAATATGATTTGAAATCTGAATTCAACATATATAGCATAGGGAGATGGACTACCATGTGATTAGAATTCATTCTATCAATGCATGGCTCTGCATTTGGCGGCTAAACTCACCTAAATTTCCTGTGCTTGCCCAAGCACTTACTTCAGAAGACATGTTCGAGTCCAAATTTGGAGCCGAAGTGCTTCGATGCTGGTGGTTGATTTTGGGAGATTTTGGTTTCACAGTTTTCGATTTATCCTTTTGATGCACCGTGCTTGGGCCCCACGTTCTTCCTTTCTTCTTTGGCATGTGGTTCACTTGGGGCACATTTTCGTCTGCGTTGTCGTCTACAAAAGAAATACGGTCATTCTCAGATTTTACATAAACTGCGTTTTTTCTGCCTCTAATTGAGGTTTCCATTCGTTGTTTTATGGTCACGTGGTATTACACAAATCAAATGTATCCCGCGTGGATAGTAAGTGCAACAATTACTGACCGCTCGGGCTCCAACAGCTCAGCGAAAATCCAGGTACACAACCTAAATTCGGTGAAAATGCTACGAAAATCCATCTTCACCTTCAACACAGCTCCACGACCATGTCCACTGCCACCTCTAACATCGCTACCAGCTCCTCCTACACCACCATGTCTACCTTCACCAGCACCACAAACATCAACCCCACTAACATCAAGCCCACCCTCAACACCACCATCTCCTTGGCCAGCTCCACCATTATCTTCAATATCTTTACCAGCACCACCTACACCGTCGCTGCCACCACCACCACGACTACCTTCACCTCCACCATTTCCTCCCACATCATTTTGACCAAAAGAAGCGTAGAACAACTTACACGAAAATATCCTTAAACGACTGAGGTTCGGGGACCAAACAGGCGAATTTGGAAGAGAATCTGTACTCTTAACCGCTTCGTTCGACGTCGCCTGAACCCCCATTATATGCTGAAAACCTGCGAGGAGAAATAACATTAATACTTAAATTAATGAACAATCTAAATTTCTTTCCCAGATGAATACATTACACCGCATATACTGGAATCAAAGTTTTCAATAGAATACATACTACAGATATTGATAAAATAATAGTTCAATGCATCTCCAGATAAAAAGTCAAAAGCAATAAGGTCTGGGGACCGCGGATGCAATCCAAGGAAAACTGTTTCCATTACAGCAGAAAATTACCGCCGTAAAAACAAAACTCATCATTAATTGAAGCTTCAATGGATCACGCTCGTTCGAATCAAACAAATACACTGTATGATATCAGAGACCGCGGAGCGATTTTAAAAGTGGTAGACCTGGGAAACGATCCGGGCTAGGAGAAAAGGGTGGTCCGGGTGTCGTTCCCAGAATTTTTTGGAGCCACGCCCTTTAGACTCTCGGAAAATGCACTTTTGACATAATATTTGAAACACGAGTAGGAGTGTTTTCTCGGATATAAAACACGGTGGCGACAGCCGAGTGTTTGTGATCCGATAAAACTGGCGCTACAACTTTTTTGAATGACTTTCAAAAACAAACCCCTCAATACGTTAATTCACGAAGAAAGGTTGAAAATTAATGTTTTCCAAGTCGAGAAAAACGAGCGTATCTTTATCACATATAAATATGCGACACGGTTATGATTTTCCTTTGTATTTTCCTCATGAATTATTCATTAGATTTTAATGTAAGAAGTATGACAAAACGGCACATGAATGGATGATTGAACGAACTACCAATGGCAGTATTAAAAAACACAAACACGAAAAAGTTTACATCTGCTTATATTTTCAACTAAACTCAAGATTAAACAGTGTCAATATCAACACATTCACTGATCAAGTATGTACAGTTATAGAAATTTTGTATCACATGTTTTGCAAAAAAAGTAGTGGGGCTTCAGCCCCACCGGCTCTGCGGTCCCTGTGATATACGTCTGCACGTCTATTTTAGAAAGCTATAATATGTTTATTTCTTTAACCCAATCGCTTCCAGAATCCTCCAAAGAAATTCAGCCATCGGAATTAGCAACGGCAAACAGCAATTGCCCCCGGCAGTACCTCCGTGGGGAACGTCAGTGGCGGCAATTTCTTGCCGCCACCTCTGTTTCTCGTCCTTTGGTTATATAATAATATTATATGTAAAGATTGCCGCCGTGAAAAGTAGAATTACTGCTGGGTTCGATCATAACGGAGGCAATTTTTGGTTTCCGGAAATTTTGCTACATTCCGATGGCTGGAAATTATGATTTATTCAATCTATTCAAACTTCTTTTGAAAATTTATTGAAATCTGTTCATGTATTCAATTTGCATACATTAAACTGCGCTTACTGGATATGCGCGGTTGGAAGCCAAGAGGTTAAGTGCGAGAAGTATATAACGTTGGAACCAGACCCTACCTATAGGTTCGCTGATTTTAGTCCTTAACGCCTTCTCTCGTCCGGACCACCTCAACTTCATTCGAAAGAACTTCCCTTTTCTTTTTCTTGGCGATGGCTTCTGGTTTTGTTTCTTCGTAGAAAAAACAATCAAAGAAATCTTTTTGATCTCACTAGACGACTTAGTGCAGTCGTGCACCTCAGAAATGTTACAAAACTAATGTTTCTGCTTCTCAGAGATGCACGATTCCACAAGCAATATGTGTTTCTTATTTTACTAAACAACACTTCACTACAACAACGATGACAACAAATACCACAGCAAAACAATTAATCAAAATACCTGCATAATAATGTTAATTTCCCTTTCCAATAAGTTCATTTCCCTTTCATGTAGTTCCTTCTCTCGCTTTTTCAACACTTCCGCATGATTTTCGTTAGCATGCTGCATCTTGGCGAGTTCTTCCTCCCGAGACGAAAGTTCCTACAAAAACCAGGGGAGACAATGGTTAAAACCCAATCCCTGCTGAAGCGGGACAACCCCAAAACTCAAGATACGAGTCACAATCGAGACGATTTGAATTAGTAATGTTTCGATTTCATTACAAAATCATCACCAAACTACGTATTTTCGTGGTTTTTCAGTCCGATTTTTCCTTTTGGGATTTATTAATACGGTTCCAAGATACTAATCCGAGAAGTTGTCTTAAGCCTCATTCCCACTGGTGGACTTTTCACTGGTGGACGCATCACCATTTTCTTCTTTTCGTATTGGCTCTCGGGCACTCTTTGGATCCTGAGAGCCAATGAGAAACAAGAAAAAGTAAATGCACGGGAAATTCCGCTGGTGGAAATCAAGCTTTACAGTGAGTACGCCACGTCAGTAAGCACTATACGAACATGGAGGGAGAAGCCAGGATTCTCGGAAGCAAATTGAGAATGGGACTACTACTTCAGGAACAATCCTGTAATGACTATAGTCAACGACTGTTCTCGAGTCTAACTTGAGTCTATTATATATTAATAATCTATTAATCAGTGGTTCTCTAAGTGTATAAATAGGGACCTCATGTTCAGATCAGTCACCCCTGATGAAGACACTAGACAGGAGTGTCGAAACGTTGGGTTAAGAACGGTAGTTTTGTAAGCTACGTTCAAAACCTTTCAAGCCAGAGTAGCGTAAAATCATATGTCTTAACAATCACCTGGCCGCGTTGGGAAATTGTTCACGTCTGTAAAACACTTTCATACTTTATGATCGAGAAAATGAGGCATAAATGTAATTTTTCAGCAGGTTTAATTTACTGGAAGCGACATTAAACTGATATGAAAGGGGGGTCAAGAACGCACAAATTTACAGTTGGGGGGCTATGGCCCAACCCCATCGCAACTTTTTGGTGCACAAGGACATTATTTTAACACCTCTCGTGCCACGTTTTTAAAAGATGTTATTAAAACCAGGAATTACAAATAACAGAGTAATCCACTTCGATATAAACTTCTGCGTGTAATGTTTTTTGATTACTTTCTGTCCAAATACTGCACTATTTTAGTCTAACTAAACCTGGCATAACGTCATACGATATTACTCGCCAAAGGACGGTCTCATAGCAAGAAAGAATTAAATAATTCACGCTTTGAAGAGGAAAACAAATTCTTTCAACTAATCGAAATATTTTCGACATCCTAGAATAAAAATGAATTTTTTGGATCTTATGAGATTCTTACCAAAAAGTTGCTCATAAACACATGCAAAGTTGTGATAATGAAATTGAAATTGAAGATAATTTTTCCTATGGAGTATCACGTATTCAAGAACATGAACAAGAGCATCTCAATCGTCAATAATACTACACCATTTTCTTTTTTTGGGAAGGCAGGGGATGGGTTAATATCCTGAAACACAAGTGTAATTCAGTATGTGTCTGGACATACTGTATTCCAGTGATTTTTCATAGAAATTAGTAATATTACCGGCTCATTATAAGCTAAATTGTGAACTTGAAAACGGTTAGAATCGATTAAATTTTCGTGAATAATTTAGCACATAACTTGTTAAAATTTAAAATTCCATTCGACTCTTTAATGAAGAGCATCTGGTTACCGAAGTCAATAAAAGGAGAAGCTTTCTTTGTACGTATTTAGAACCAGATTCCGATAAAATTTTAACAATTCGAAACCTGAAACGATGGGTAACATACAGATGCATCATTGTTTCATGTGAAACGTTGATTTGGTAACATTTTAATTTTTAAGCATAAATATCAAATGATTTGAGTCATAATTTCAGTGATAAATATAGTGAGTCATAATTAAAGTAGTTATAGTGATTCATAATTAAAGTGATAAATATCAAATGATTTGAGTCAGGGTTTAGTTTTACATGAAATGAGTATATTTGGCCGTTCTGAGCTGTCCTTACTTAACCCCTAAATGGAAAGTAATACTATTATGGAAACCTACTTTTTCTCTCTCTTTTAACTCTGCAAAATTCTGGTCAATTTCTGTCTGCCAGTCTTCCTGCATGTTACGGAAGGACTCGTGTTCGGTTCCAATGAATGTCGAAGAAGCTATTTCCTCCAGCGTATCAATTATCTTTGAAAACGTGGGCCTTTCATGAGGATCTTGGTTCCAACATACTAGCGCAATAAGATTTTAACTTTAAGAACTAAAACATGATATAATTTAATGCAATACTATGAAATGCTATGGAATGCTAAGCTACAGTATGGAATCTTATGGAACACTGGTCTGGTATAGTTTCATATATTGCAGTATTTAGTATTACAGTATGGTATTGTTTAGTCTGGTATGGTAGGGTATGTTATGTGGTATGGTATGGAGTACAGCAATGGTATGGTATGGCATAGTGAAGTATAGTATGGTATTGTATGGTAAGGTATATTATGGTATGGCATGGTTTGATATGGTATGGAATTGAATGGTATGGTTCTGCATAGTATCATGTGACATGGTATCCCCTAGTTTGCCTAGTCCAGCCTGAAAACAGGACAAAATCTCACCTCTCATAAGATCTGCAAATGCTTCCGGACAGGTAGAGGGAATTGGAAGGGTGAGCTTGTTCATTGCTGTACCATAGGCAATAGCCATTGCTTCGATTCCATGGTAGGGAACCTGTCCAGTCAACAGTTCCCATATAACAACTCCATAACTTAAAAAGATAAAAAAACAGAAAGTCCATAAAATGTAATTTGATGCAAACTTTTACAATGTTTCCTAACTCTTGCACTACATTTTTGGCTAATATTAAGCCATGCCAAGGTAAAACATTGCCAATTACCATCATTTTGGTGAGACATGCTCTACTAAAGACCTTACATTTACAGGTTACTACTTCACAGTCTGTACCTCCATACATCACTTCCTTTGGAGAAGGTTGAATTGCGAATGACTTCAGGAGCCATCCAGGCATAAGTCCCAGCAGCACTCATGCGAGTTGTGTTCACAATTTCCCTGGCAAGACCAAAGTCTGTGATTTTGAGGACATTCCCACTGTAATCACCTTCATTGATCTTCTTGAGTAACAAAACTATATTAAATGTAACAAGAAGAAACCAGTTTATTAAGAATTTTAAAGTTTTTACTCACTTAACGTTTGCACAGGGCTCACCCCTCTGACAAGTAAAATTCTCTGGCATTAGCCACTGTAATGTAAAATCATCTGGGTCTAGGGAGAAGAAAATACTAAAATGTGTCCTTCCCTTTATGGGGTTAATTCAATAACATGGAAGTACTACTTAGCAGGTTTCAACTACAGACCTTGTATCGTTGAGTTAAGGGGCATTTGAGAATCGTAAACAGGTTCATTTCTTAAAAGTTTTACACAATATTTCTTCTTTTCAGCTTGGTATAAGTATGGACACAGGGTATTGATAGATGACCCCCTGAGGGCTGGTCATATGTGGCCATTGATTTTTGGATCTTTTGACAGCTCGCAAGTAGGGCATTGACAACAAGTGGCTACCAAAGCCAATATCAAATTTGAGCCCTGCAATTCTTTCACTTCCAATACATTCCTTGGAAATTAATTCTTGTCAATGCTAGATAGTAATATTTAGCCAAAGGAGGTGCCTTATGGTCTATTTTTACACTTCATTCTTGTTAATGTTACAATATTTTTCATTATAAGAGAAGCCCCAGAGATATATGGATTATTAGTCATACCTAATGAGACAGTTTAGTGAAAAAGATGGTTGGGCATATGATGAATTATGCTGTATTTTTGGCATGCCAATAGGGTTAGTCACAATACAAATAATCAAATAATGAGTAAAATAGTTTGCAGGTGTGGTATTTACATATATATATATATATATATATATATATATATTCAGTGAAGTGTCAGAATGATACTGTATACTTTAAGACCCAACAGAAACCCATTGCAAAAAATGAATACAACTTGATACTTAATCATCACACCAGGATTACAAAACAACTGTGGTAATTTTCACATCAGTTTACCCAGCTAATTTTATTCAAATGAAACATTTCCACTGTTTATAAAGATTGAAGAACTAAGAAAGACTTATCATACAAATTATTAAATTGAGATATACTTACTAGACATTCTTTGTATATTGGTAAAAACTATTTTTTAAATGAGACTTATCATAAATGATGTATAACAGCCACACAACTTTTTTTCTATACATGTAGTACAATTTTGAAACATTTTGTGAAAGCAGTTACATGTAGATGTACAGTAAAGAGCCAATCAACAATGAAGTAGCCACTCAAGAATTGCATGTGGTGGATTTTTTGAGATTGCTTAATTTAGGTTACTGGTAGGGGTTATTATAAACAAAAGATACTCTTTGGAAATAGAAACAACAAGTCAGTTGTTGCACTTAATTTTTATGATTGTGAGTTAGCTTGAGGGTACAGTTAGCAGTTGCTGAATCTGAATTACTTCTTTTGCTACTGTTTTTCTTTCTATAAAAAACAGGTTGATCCTTTTTGGGAATATATATCAAAACATCTTGACAACAGATACAGACAAAGATAACAGCAAACCAATTACATCTCAGGGAAGCCTTAATGCTGCATAACCTGCTGGGAAAAGCACAATGAAGTTAATTAAGTTCAGTTGCCTAACAGCCATATAGGACAACTTGAATCAAATAGGTCTGGCCAACAAATGATACGTTAAGAAACAATTGGTTTAAATTTATCCAGCTACATAAACTAATCAAACATCACTATAATGTAAGTGAAATAGAGATATATGCCAGACATCATGAAAATGACTATGATTAAAAAACATCATGAGTGTAAATAATAAAATAAAAGCCTGGTGCAACACCCAACAAGACCTGTCATAATAAACCAGCATGGGGCCTTGGGCAGTAATTAAATAAATGTGGTTTGAACTCCAATGCTAAGAGCCCTGCTGTGGCTTCAATCTTCACAACAAAGATTTACACAATGACCAAAGAATATTGTACATGATATTGTATGTAATATTGGCACTTACACATCAATCAAATTTACAATAAGCAAATAAAAGTTAATAGTAATCTCAGTAATTAATATCCTATCTGTTACACTGAAAACTACTTTCAGAAAAAGTGCTGACCTGCCAATGAAAGAACCACAATGATATAGTCATCACTTTCCATTTTTCAAGCACAAGTAAACATATCGTAAGCCTTGCACTTTAATTTAAAATTTAAATTGAACAAATGTTTGTGAAGCAGCGTCAGATACACTATTAACTCATGCACTGCCACATCTCACGCTTTGAAAAGTAAAATTGTCTGGCATTACCCACAGTAAAATAATCTGGCGTTAGCCAAAGTAAAATAATAGAAGTCCCTCATGGCAGGGAGGGAGTTAAGGCAACAATATAAAGATGAGTGTCATGTCTTCAGGGTATCAGTTAAATGGTGCTTGAGGTCATTTAAATTCTGAAGAGCTGACATTCAAGGACTTCTTACCATTAAAGGATATCAAGGATAGTTGAAAAAAAGTTTACTCAATGATCACCATATTCTTGCAGATATTCACCCCATCAAGTTGAGAGAATAACTAGGTTCTAATACTGGGAGTGTTTATCAGTGTTACCAATAAATGCTTTTTATTTGTAAATTTACAATTTCCCTGATTGAAATTATGAATGTGGTTCATCAACAAGGATCTATCAATGTTCTTTTTTGGACTTCACTAAATATTGGGAGTGGATGTTACCAGCAAATATTGCATGCTAGACACTGACTGTAAAATAGGCAGAAACTCTTCTTGCCTTTAGATCTAGACTTCATCAACTTTGTTTGAGAGGTGTTGAGTAAGCATTGGATTTGATCTTAAATTTAGTATTGTAGAGTAATAAGTAGATAGTAGTTTAATTATTTTATGATAAATTAGGTAGTATTTAATTTCATATGAATTATATTTACATACATTACATGTACTATTATTATTATCATTATCATTAAAGTAAATGGTTTGAACCATGGAGAATTGTGACATGTTTGTGGAAGTTGATCATCCAGGTTATTGTAGTCTTGAGAAAGACTGTTGGTGGAAGTGACTGATGTTTTGACAGCCTTAGCGGCGGTCACCTTCAGAGTCAATATTGTTATTATTGCTATTATTATAATGATCATCATGAATTAATTTTGAAATTAACTACATTAAATTGAATGTAGCTACCATATTGAAATAAAGAGTGAATGATCTATTGGTTGATTGACTGATTGATCACCAGCAACTGATTGAACCCATTGTATCCCTAGAAAAAATGACCCTTTTATTATTTTTACATGCAGAAGTCTATGGCCAGACAGTTCTACTTGTTAAAGGGAAAATCTTTGGTAAACAATGGGCTAAAGGTCAAAAACAATTGCTCAGTACTGATTCAGGATGTGCAAAATTAATTTATGTCAACAGAACTCATGTTCCATACACATTATTTCAAGCATACTGTTTGAGGTTGTCAATTTGTGAAAAAATGAAGTTAGTACAAAGATGTTAATCAATTGAAGGTACTATTTTTTTGTTAGGCTGAAAAGCAACAAGGTACCCTTGTATGATGATTAACTTCAGTTCAAGTACATCACCTGATCATTAAAACACTTTAATATTTTCTATTGCCTGTTTAAAGTCTATGATTGTGACTAGATATTCAAAGATGTTGCTTATATTGTACTCTCAGGCTTAAGGTAATCTTTTTTTAACCTTCTTGAATTACAAAGCTGTCCCAATCATCATAAAGAATAACATTGCAAATGTTGCACCCAATCAAGTTCCCAATAGATGCCATGGTAAATAACTTTCAGTTATACTGTTTATCTAATAAAATAGCATTTCATGCAACAGTCCTGTTGCATCCAACCACAGTATTTTCTCATGTATGGAATAATGAAAAATGTTCCGTTGATGAAGATCTTTTGCAAGCAGCATCATATACTGTACATGTATGGTATTCCCCTGTCTACCTAAATGCTGCACACTACAACTTTGTCCTTAAAACATTGAGTATCTAAAGCCACATTCCATAGATAAATGACTATCCAGCTCATATCCTTAGAAAAGTTTCTGACTTCTTGATGGGAATTGACCAATTATCTTTAACCCTTTAACTATTTTAAGACAAGGATTTTAATGGGAAGCTAATCAGACTTATCAAAATATTATATTCCATCACATGTATACACCCCCATACACACCCACACATAAAACCATTAGTGCATTGTATTGATCACATACACAAATCTGATTAATAGCAGTCAACTTTGCTGTCAGGTTAACTTCATTGCAGACAACAATTCATAGTTAGTAGATTACACGTAATTAAGTTCAACAACCACATGTTCAACAGTACAATGATCAAGTCCAAGTAAGGAACAATGAGATAAATACAACACTTCAGAGAACAGTAATACTGTACTAACACTTCTGGTGATATAGTCAAATGGTAAACACTGAGATGAACCTGAACAGGAAGAATTGTTAAACCATGCCATCGGGATTCATTAAATCAAGTCAAGACAATAAACATGAGCCTCTCCATACAACTGCCAAGATCTCACATGGAACATAAGAAACTGATGATGCAGGAAGTGACCATGACAATAACATCTGCACAACAATTGATTTAAACTGAGTCATGCACATCTCACAAACCGGCAAAACTGCACCTATGTAATTATGTAATTTTATAAATATGTAAATTTTCCAGTCTTTTTTTGGTTGTTCTGGCTTCCTAAATATAAGAACAGTACAACTCACATACAATTGCAAAGGATTCACAAAGACTACCTCTTTGATCCTTTATGCACACAAGCATAAATGAATATGTATACATTATTGTTTGTGGCACATTTTCTCCAAGACTACAGACGTAAATGAGGTCACATCACTCCATATTGGTGAGTGGACTCTTGATTGATGTCATAGAAATTTGAAAATACCTTGATACAGTAGTTAATAAAATACCATTTGTGTTTCTGTAAAATCACAGAAACAAACATGAAACTGTATCAACCTTAAAAATATCAGGAAGCACTTGACTTTGAGTTATTCTTTCATCAGGTATTTTCCTTCTCAAGATTATGCCATTTATGTTTCCATAAGGGTACAAAAATATGTAAGTAATCATTTTCCTTTTTACTGGGTTTATATACTTAATATAGATATACATGTATATATATAGATATTATATTGAACAGATACACAAACACTATAGTTGAACATCTGCTTGATTAAACGAATATAATTTTTTATCACAAAAGATTGTTCGTATTGAACAGCAAGGAATAGACAAGCAATATCCACAACAAAAGTAACGCCTACACTATTGTAATACCTACACACGCATTTGAAATGTCAAAATTCGGAATATAAACCAGTCTTTAATCGACTGCCATTGTGTCTACAATAACAAACCCCAGCATATCGGCAACAAAGAAATATTTTCACGATTCTGAACTGCATTTCCATTCGAAAAGCTACTGTGCTCATCCACCAAACCGATAACAAGAACTAAAATTTATTTGCTCAAACAAAAACGCGCTAATCGCCATTATAAGTTTCACTAATGTAATTAACAGTGGACGACACGACTAATCTTTTCCCAAAAGACATTCAAAATTATTGTACCAAAAATACGCGTGTCTGCGAAGTTACCAACATAAACATAAGATCGACACTTGTAGGTGAAAAGGAAAAATCTTGTAGAACTAATGGACCATCTCAAAGTTAACAGAGCTCCAAATTCTAGGAGCAAACGAACATTCTGAGCAAATATCACCGTATTGTCCAAAATAGGAGAGCGAGACCCCACGGCTCGGCAAACTCACAAGGAACCCAATAATTGATAATGGCATATTTTTAAGTGTACGAGTTTTTGTGAGGTCCATGACCTTACACCACTGGGTGATCTGTCGAGAACTGATGAATCCACGAAAATTTAAGACATCGTGCACGCCACACGAGTCGGTTTCCTCTTGAAAATATGGCGACAAAGTGTCAATTTCAAATTAAGATCACAGCTTTGCTACATTTCAAATAAGATTATTCCACTTCCTTGTTACGCTCTCGCAAAGTCGCTCTCACTCAAGATAGTCTTTATTAAAAGATTTACGGATCATATTAACAATATTCCCAAATGACGATGGTGTAACGTTGTAAAGCGTACGCAAAAGAGTCCCTTTTAACAGACAGTTCAACTGCAGTGTAAGCCAAAATGCAAACAATCTTGCCAGACGCACAAAATTGCTTATTAATTGCATACAATTTCGTATTAGCTTGTCGATCGCCTCACTAGTGAAACCTAAAATGCCGTTTTATACAGCGTAGCTGATGGACTTGTCATTAGGTCCCACTTGCTCGGTATATTTTGGGAACAAAGTTTATCGAACGTGATGAAATGCAACCGACTGTGCGAAATCGACATACTCCTCGCAGCGTCCGTTTAAACTACATTGAGTTTAGCCCTTTCCCAAGCAAACCAACGGGGCCAATAAAAATCACAAACAACTACTTACTGTTGCCTGATTTCAAGTCTCGATGAATAAGGTTGATCGGAGCCTCGACGTGTAAGTAATTCATTCCTTTCGCCAGTTGAATTGCCCAGTCGAGTAAAACCTCCGGTGGAATGTTCTTCCCATGCATGGACAAGGCACGACATAGCGAACCACCACGGGCATATTCCATAACCAAACACAAATTCGGATCCTCCAAGCAAACGCCGTACAGATCGATGATGTTCAAGTGCGACAGTATAGAGAATAATCGGGCTTCTGCCTGGACATTCTCTCGGGTCTTCTCCAAGTCTTCCGCCAGGTCTTGGCGTGCAACTTTTACAGCCACTTCTCGGTCCTCGTAAAGGCCACGATAGACTTTTCCGAATCCACCGACACCAATTACCTCGATTAGTTCTATTAAAGAAAAATCTATTTGCAAAGGGACCCTCTGCTCTTCATTTTGCTCGATTAGGGCGTCATCGGTCCCCACGTAATTCGATGGAAACAAGCCGATCTGTGAATTGGTCGGGCCAACAATTCGACCAACCCACCATCCTTCGTCGCCACTAACTTCTTGGTCCTTGCTGAAAATTTCGATGCGATCGCCGGCCTTAAAAGTCAACTCATCCTGATCGTCCGCTTCGTAGTCATAAAGACAGGTACAAAATAGTGACTCTTTCGGCGAACTCTCCGGAGAACCAGCACTTCGAGTAATACCCTCCATGATTGAGGAACCGAGTCCAGAGACGGTAGATTCAGGCATCGATTTATTTTCAACTACAACGGAAGAATTCCCGCCAAACTGCGCCCTGAATCTCGGAACAGTCCGACCAAGATGACATAAAAAAGTCTCCAGTATCTGTTCAAGTCATGTTGACGTTCCGATACACATTTTCTCACGATTTTCGCTACCTCCAACAAAACATGAATTCGACATTTTTTTGTTAATTTCTAGCCAACCTTTACACAATAAGGCTTCGGTCACATGACTTTGATGGCTTGTGATTGGGCGATAGAACGACGTCAAATGGCTTTTCCGGCCATGTTCAGGGGGGAGTAGTAATGTTATTTTGTGCACGCTCATTCTGGCTGACATATTAAAGTCACAAGACTCGACCGGCGGTCGTTGAGTGGGCTCGCACTTCAAAACTATTTTGTAACGGTTCCATTTACGTCAAAGTCCTCATGACCAGATACCACCACCAGTTAGCAATATTTGAACATAGTAAACAACAAGATCTATTCACTGGAATAAGTTAAGATTTAACAAACTTACAGACTTTGGACCTGACAGAAGAACTAAACGAGCGCATCAAAACCAAGAGTGAGAGGCAGTTCCACAAAATTTGCGAAAAAAAATATCTGTCGCAAAGAAATAAAGCTTTTTTTCTCAAGAAAATCGTGGAGTTGTTCACCAATATTAGCATTTTTTTACATTTACGAGGCTCCCATACAGAAAGTTCTTTGAACTTGGAAACCGATTGTCAAAAATTGCAGTCTTCAATTAAGGTTAAGAATTTTTGTTGGTTGGTCTCAAATTCACCCATGAATGTCTTTTATATTTTAATGACAATATTGGAAAGATGGAAGACTGGAAAGATATTGAAAGATGGGATAAATTTCCCAAAAAAGATACTGAAAATGAAAGAGACAGTGAAACTATAAATTCTTTCATCCATTCGCTCATTCATTCATTCTCTCGTTCGTTCTTTGATCGTTCGATCAATCAATCGTCCGTCCGTCCATCCATCATTCCATCCATCAGTCCATCTATCCATCCATCCATCCATCCATCCATCCATCCATCCATCCATTCACGCACCCTTGTTTCCACATATTCATACGTTCACTCATCCATCACTCCAGCCGTTCATTCACTATTCAATCATTCATTCATTCTTTCAACATTAGATGAAGTGCAAACTCTAGCCAACGAACCTTTGAAACTTGTAACTAAAATTTAGTCCCTGGTATCAGCAAATTAATTTGCATTTTTATAATATATACTTCTAAATTGCCCTTGTCATGCTATTCTAAAAATTCATAACGAATTCCACTCAAAATCACCCAACACTCGGCAAAAGGTTTGATGACAAATGATAAATTAGAAGAAATACAACACAGAGCAGGTCGCGGAGGGAAATTTAAAGATGGAGGGGGCTCAAAGTGTAAATGGACAAGAGGACAATCCACTTGGGGAACTTTTCCACGTGCCAGTTAAGCTGGTAGTACGTCCAGTCATTTATTTCTCGATAACTCTCTTGAATCCTGAAGGAATGTAAGCGATGAATGCAAGAGCGATCACTAACTCAACGTGCGCTGTTTTTTTATTATTTGTCCCATGTTTCACAATCAAAGGCGGGAGTGGCAGTAGGATGATTGTTCTCTCCCTAGGTAGGGCTAATTCACTGTTGTTCCAAGGAATTATACTTTTTGAAAAAATTGTATCCTCATTCCATTTTTCGGTAGGGAAATGCGCTTTCGGAGCATCTGTTGCATTTTTAAATCGAAAAATTTCCCGGAAGGTCGCCCCGAGGCCTCCTACCGGTGGGGTGAAATTTTTTGACTTTGCTTCCCCTTTCAGAAATCATTGTTGAGTCCCTAAAACAGAGAACTACTAGATATCTTCAAAATCTTGGTTCATCTTTGGGACTAGTTCTGATTGGTTTCAACCCAAAGTCCAGTACTGATGAAGATTATAATCCAAGTTGCTTAACGATTTATTTATTTATTTATAATTTAAGCGGTATATTTAATCACCGTATATAACCTTTCAGAAAGTCCGGCATGTTTTTGGGCCGTGCAACCGCATCAAATTAGAACGTGTTATAACACCACTAGAAGAAGTAAATGATCATTATTGTTATTATTTATCTGTTACAATTGATCACCAGTATTATTGTCGGTATATTTCGTACTGCTGTAATTATCATTATTATTTGTTTTTGTCTGAACGTACAAAAGCACTTCAAAGACTGGACGCAGTTGCGCCCCCAAGATGGCGGTATCTTGGGTGTTCCGTTGTACAAAGACTCACCCACCACTTTCTATATCACTTCAATGTTTAAGTAGCAATTAACAACTGCAAGTTCTTGACACCATTGTGTTTGTAAGACGGCGGTGTCTCTCGCATCCTTCCACGCGGGATCACCCACCATTTCCCAAACCACTTCAGAAGAGAGGTCATTTCGAAACATTGACGACAGGGTTTGATGATTTTCGAAGACTTAGTTTAGGAGTGATGGTTTCGGTTGGGTATATGCTCGTTAATTGATTTACCCAGTCGAGAATCAAGACCTTAAATTATTCTGGCTCCTAACCCAGAGTTGATTGCTGACATTACGGGGACTGTGTCAGTATAAACCACAGAATGTTATGATGAGCAACTCATTTATTCGACTGAAGTGAGTATATAAACTTCCGACAGGACATCGTATGACTATCACTTCTTAAACTTCGAGATTAAAATCAGCCGTTATTTCCAAAATACAGCATTATCGCTTGGGTCAGTGACTGCCAGGTTAACATTCGTGGTATAAATTTAGAAAGTGAGCCTTTTTTTTACATTCTTGAGTTAACAAAAGCGTTATTAAAGTCATAGGAAATTTTTGCTAATCAAACTGTAGAACGCCAAATTAAAAAAAAAACAACAAACTTTATCGTTATTTCTTGTCACTGTTCGAGCCTCCTTCGTTGTGAATTTAACGTCTCTTTATGTTTCACGTTCTTGATTAAAAAATGTAGCCAGCGTTCAGTAAATCCTCGATAGATTTAATCTCACATCGAAAAACCAGGTCAAATTCGGAAATACATCATGCACCAGATTTGTTGCTGGGTTACAAACTCTCGATCGAGAGTCCCAATCCTTGTTCTAGTCATCACTTTACTTCTTAACTGTGTCCTAAATGCCCCTCCACTGATTTGAAGAATAAGAATTTTTATAATAATCGCCATAGTAAGTTTTAGCCCGCAAAGATTTATAGACTTCGTCTAAGTTTGGCCGAGCAATATAGAGTCTCAAGTTCAAGTCAGAAGTCATTGTGACCTTTGTTCTAGTCATAAGTCCCGGGTCTTTGTGGTCGAGTCACGAGAAACCACTAATCTGAGCACTGAACTTGAAGTCTAACAACAACCGTTACCGTCACAATTATTAAGCCGAATTGTTTTTTTGCAATAGGTAACCCAATTCCAGAAGGTTGCTGGCGTAAATTAACCAAAAAGGAGAAAGCTAGGGAGACTAGAAAAGCGAAGGTGGATACTTTGTGTGCTAGTTTAAAACCAAAAACTCCGTTGAAACGAATTGAACTTCAGGGCCCGGTTGTTCAACTTACGATTACCACTAATCCTGGATTAAAATTTAATCGGCTTTTTTGTTTAGCATGTTCTGCCTAATAATTTTAGTTTAAGCTTTTCGGGAGAAAACCTTCCTATATTTGCATAATATCTGAACAGAAAAGTTTGAACATCCTTTCCTACATTTGGAGTATTTCATCCACAAATTTTCCACCAGTCCTGGATTTTAACCTAATCGCCTTTTGAACAACTGGGCCAGGCGATGCAGTTAGGTGCATTACAATTAACTTGTCGGATGGACTTGGCATAAAAAAACTATGTTTTGCCTGGGCATGAGCCATACCGATCGAATCGAAGTCATAAGTCCTATTAGCAATTGCCTTAGGAAACTGATTCGAATCGACTTGAAGTCCAAGTCCCGAAAATCGCGATCGAGTCGAGTTTGACTTACAACTGTTATAACTCTGCAATGTATATTGCAGAACCCTGCCGTCTTAAACGCACATTAACCTAACGCGGACATGTGGCCACCGTTTGCAGTAAACCACACAAGTATGAGCGTTGGTACACGGCAATTGTCGCTCGGCAACGAAGTGGACGGACTCAAGAACCTTCAACTGACTCTTTCTACTTGTTCACTCTACGTAAACGTTTCAACAAGAAACGCAAGACTGGTACTCAAGATGAAGCGAAAGCAAGTAAGAACAAGAACCGAAAGAGAACACGAGATAAAGATGTGAATCCTGGCAACGTGAGGAGATGCACGGAAAGACCGGAAAGACGTATTGGACTATAAATATAAAACCACAAACACAAGGGCCAGCCATAAAGGACAACGAAGGTTGTTTTTTCTTGCTCTTGTTCCTGGTGTCACGTTAATACATCTGTAATGGATGGAAATTTGCCTGTAGCCGTGTTTGCTATTTGGTTACGGCATGGCTCTGCCGAAACTACTTGTAAAACAGGCTTAACTAGTCAGAAATTATGCTTTCGTTACTTTTCAACCTTTTTGAGGCGAAGACTCCGTAAATTAAGATCGATTGAAGGCTCCTATGCATAACCAACCACCTATGTAGCTGCATGAGCTGGTATCATGATTGAACATATCATTGCACAATCGTTCTGTTCCGTCCAGAAACAGCTAGAGATGAAGATTTTCATGAAATCATGAAAGTAGGGGGAGGTGGGATATGCTGGGGGAGGTTCTTCACCCCAAGCCAAGGAACGCTTCCAGATGCTAATTTTGTCACGGTTCTAGTGATACGAACTGAATGTAAAATATTCTACGTACAGATTCTTGGCTTGTTCGAATACCCACTTGAGACCAGGTTGAAGAGGTTTTTGCATGGTCGTCCGCGAACTTTAACGCATAACATATCAAGTCAGCGTTTGCAGCCCAACTAGAAATCCTTGATAGCCCACGAATTGACCGAGGCACACTCGGGCTCGGTGTGGAAACAGTGCCCTCGCAAAAAAATTGTGTACTCACTCTTGCTGGGTACCGTAAATGGCCGCCATGGCTTTTGTGGTTTTAATGCATAGGTAGCTCTTGAGAGTGAACGCCACGATACACAACGAGGAACTTAAAACTGCTACACGTAACAGAACATTTGCGAACATTTGATTTATTTTAGGTCCTGTTTCCTGTAACATTTCCTGACAAAATTAGCCTTTAGTAACATTTAGCCAATTTTCCAGTGAGAATATTTTCCCTTGAAATGGTTCTCGCAATAAACTTTTCACGAACAGTACTGCGAAGTACGGAAAGAGTTAAAAGTAAATTAACTTTCCAGTGACGTGTAATTTTACGCCGAGTTAAATAAAGATGAAACCGTGCACGCCAAAGTAATTTTCCGTGAAATTCTTCGCAGTTCAGCAAAAAAACTTTTCTGATAAAATTTAACTTAACGTTTAAAACACAACCATAACCGACTTCTCATTTCAATTAATTTTGTACTGAGGCGGACAATGTCTATGATGCGTAGTATCGCTTGGAAGCAGCAGACGGAAAAATACGTTGGTTCCATCGTGATAGTTTAGGAAATACCGTATTTGGAGTTCAAACCGACGAACCAGTACTTGCTATCAAGCATAGTTTAAGTTTGTCTGTCTGCATGTACCTTGAGTGTTCGGAGTAAATTATCCTCATAAACCGTGTTTCAGAGCGAAAAAGTTCAATGCTGAGTAAACATGTGAGTGTAAGCCAACGAGAGTGATTCATGAATGAGAAACACACCTACTTCGTTATGTTCGTTATTAGGACTTCTTGTGGGGCTGATACGTCACGCTTTTGTTATCACCAACGAGCCTCGGTTTTGTGTTTTGTTCACGCCAAAGCGAGACTTGGTGATAATAACAAAAACGTGATGTAAACTCGCATAAGCACCATTCGAAGAATGACAAAGGATAGTTTCAGGACGATTTTAAGACAGTAAAATTTCAACTTGTTTCACGATATAATTTGTTCATTCACTACGACGTAACAGACACAGCTTCAATGGCTAACCCACCACTCTTTTGCTATTGCTCAGGCGCTGTATTAGATCGATTTTCATGCACTAGCTCTCCAAGATAAGAATTTTAAACACAGGTAGAAAGATTTTGGAGTTCTCTAGGCCGTCCATTTCCAAACGTTGTTTATAGTAACATAAAATATACAACTGATATGATATTCGATCTTCTAAGCTCATTTATAGTGGGAGTGCTACACAACTTCATTGCCTTTCACCTAGTGAAATATTGTGGCACAGGTTTAATATTGAAAGTGTAACACTCACAACAAAGTTAACAACGTTAGTGTCAAAACACTAAAAAGACACCGCAAATGGGTCAGTCCTATATCAACTAAGTGAAACGAACAAACGTCTTAGCGGCTGCTATATACATTTATATATGAATATTAGTCTTAGTTCCTTTGATAAAAACGCATTCGAAGGGAAAAGTCCTCGGCCTTGCGGCTTGTCAACCTTTGCGTTCATTCAATCTTCGGTTTCTTTCCTAACGAGTGAGATAGTTTGCCCGGGCTACCATCGCCTGCGCCATCATCAACTTTTATTCCCGTCAGCAAGTAGCCACCTGATGCATCCATCATTATCTGAGGATGTGTTCGGCAAGAAAGGACCTAGAAAGGTGGAAAAAACAATTAAATCGATTAATATATTTGTTTGTTTTGTGAGGATCTGTGGTCGGTATACGATATACCGGCTGTATAAATATAAAATCCCATATCGGTTTGTCGGTGTGACTTTTTCAGCTGTGCCAGTAAATCACGTTTCTCGACATACCGGTAACACCTATATTTACCGAAGAACACCAATTTTAAAAAGCCAAAACCAGCAGACAATTTGAAAAAATATTAAACAAAACACACTCTGAATAATAGCATCTTAAAAACTCAAGATTCATGTCAATTCAAGACGATAGACTGAATCAGCCATATTTCGAGTTTGTTTTAAAGTCATTATCAGACTAATTGACAAATAAAGTCGAAATAACACTGATTAATTCTATCGTCTTGATTTGACTCGAATCTTGTGTTTTCAAGATGCCATTATTTGGATTGTACTTTCTTTTATAACGCTGAATTTGAGTAGGGATATTGGGTAGGAAACAATTTCTTTAATCCAACTGCGAAGAAAGGGAAGCAATCTTTTCATCAGAAATTAGCTAGCGTGCTTTTCATTTAGACTACTAAATATTGGTTTTGAGGTGTAAATAGGTATTAATCATAATCAATTTTTCTTTTGTTAATAAATTATACATAAAGTGTTCGATTAAAATTGACAGATAAACCTAAAACTTTAGTGTCAGAGTTGGAAACTAGCCACCGTCAAGAGATTAAGGCGACATTTTTGGGACTTCACAAAACCCTGTAGTTTGATAACATCGGTGGACGTTCAGCGGTATTTCGATGGCTGAAATTTTATCGCGGTTATCTCTGTTTCAGTATTTGTTGGTTACATGAAGCCGACATATCTATAATCACGGTCGCATGTGAAGAATTATTCAAAATCGGGCTTGAGTTTGGTGACAACCTCTTTCTTGACGAAAAAGGAAACAAATTCACGAAAACAGTATTGCTTAGCGAACTCGAATGAAAGAAACTGTTGAACTACCCTGAAGTCTTGTACAACGCAACGCCCAATGAAAACAACCGATTTAAAATATTAATTGCAATAAAAAATACACAGTAACACCTTGCAGTGAATTGGTTGTAGCGTTTTGAACATTCACATAGGTGTAGCTCCCTTGTCTATTCTTAACAAGCTTCAACAAATAGATAAACTATATACAGACTACGGAAGAACACTTTCTAATACAGACAACAATTTGTCATATATATAGAGGTAGAAAATCTAAACATACATAGATATACTTAATGCTGAACACAAATTTGGTTCATGTGGGAGCTTGGTAAATATCAGACCACTAGTGAACGTTCATCGAGCTCGTTGTTTCAGAAAAAAGATTTCTGAGCCATAGACGGGAATCGAACGCGCAATCTGAGCCCCGTTTATAGGGCTCAGAAATCGTTTTTCTGAGATAACAAGCTTGATAAACGTTTACTAGTCATCTCATATATAGATATAGAAAATCTACACTGTCACGAGAACTGTGTTAAGCTCTTTCGCGAGTGAAGAAAGCACCAATACTCAATACAAGGTTTTTTCTCCACCCGTTGTGTATAATGTCTTATCTGATAAATTATTCGGTGTATTGGTCGTAAACATACATTAAGTACACAATTAATCGGCGAAAAATGATCACAATTTCCACATTTATGTCATTTTAAAGAATATGAACAAATGATTGCAAATTCTGGCCACCATCCGCGGACCTAATTCCATTACAGAATTAGACACGTATGATCAGAAAACAGGAAATGAGAGAAAAGGTGTAACGAAGGTCTTTCAGTGCAGGAATTTAGTTGGTCAAGAATGATTAGGGGCAGACAGGGCGATGAGAAGGAATGAGGAATTATACTGCTGCGTAATATGGTGCAATGGAATAATAAATGGCTGTGTCATTAAAAACTGGCTAAGCATAAAAGAAGGGAACAGAACTGGAGTAATAAATACACAGTCTGTACGAAGGACAAGACGATTAAAGTTCAAACGTCATTGTAAACAAAGCCCTTGGAAGTTTGAAACCGTTCAGTTCTTCCAAAATGCCAAATTCAAGAGAAGTCCACAGCTATAGAAAATCGTGCGATTTCGAGTGCAGCCTTATTGTTATCAAAGCCAGCAGTGTGTGTGGACAAATTTATTTTTGGCCTCAAGGCGACAACAACAAGGTTTTTACATTCGTTAGTATAGACCTTTTTCATCTTTGCGCTTGCACACGGATGATCAAAAGTGAATAAACTAGACGTATTTCAACATTTTACTCTGGTATTCCAAATGAATCACACTGCTACTAGGCAATCAAAAGGTAGAAATATTTGGTTTATTATGATTAATATTCGAAGTGCTTCAACCTTGCTGGTCTTGATTACGGCCAACGGCAATCGACAATTGCAAAAAACCAGAAGTATACACCAGGTCTAGTTCCGGTTAAAACCGACAACCCAATATACGCACACGTATAGTCTGTGAGATGGCGGCTTGGGGTAGTCGGTCGCCATGGCTACTGACGCACAATCGTCGTTTCTGAGGAACATATCATTGACGAAAGTTTCTTTCGCACAAACGATTTGTCTCAAATCTTTTAGGAAATTCGAGAGAATGAAATAGTTTGATCAACATTGTTGGTTGGTTGTGTGGTAAAAGCGACTGAAGGATCCAGGATCTGATGCATCTCCTCATTGCTTGGGTAAAATGTTTGACCAAAATCAACCTTTCATCCAACCAAACTTGTTGGACCAGCAAATGTTAGTCAATGTTGTACAACAATGTTCGAATATTTAGTCAGGAACGGTAATGCCGTTCAGGGTTATTCAACTACGCCGGCAAGTGGGTCGCAACGAGTAGACGCATGTAGCCACCCGGGCGATTATTCGACTTCTCCTCTTCATAAAACAACCTGCGTAGTTGTTGTGCACGCCACATTTGTGGAACATATCCGGAGAAACATAGACAGTGCCAGTAAAATTTCGTTCAAGTAGCGTGAAAAAGTAGTGGAAGCGAGCCCGCGAGCTTAAACAGGAAGTTTCCTATTCTAAGAGAGCTCCATTACTCATGGGCCTCACCAAATTTGAGCAGCTATAATATAGCTGCTATTCGCCTCTTGATATTTAAATTGCTAGTGGTAATTACCTATACAATAATGTAGCCAATACAATAATGTAGCCAATTACCAATGTAGCCATTAACCAATACAATAATGTAGCCAATACAATAATGTAGCCATATTATATATTTCATTTCCTAATTGAAGGCATCCATGCATGCTGGAATCTGCCGGTAGATAAAGGTCTTAATTCAGCAGGCCTGACATGGGCTGCTGGAAGATTTCCAAACTGAGAAGAGGCATTCCCAGTGAATGTCATCTCCTCTCATTTTCTCCTCTCTTCACCTCTTCTCAAACATGCATATTTCTTTCTCCCTATTTTCCGTCACTTTTTCCTTTTGCTCGCCAAATCTATCTCTTCCTCTCTCCATTCATCGTGGCTCCTTAATCTCCCCCGCATCTGTTCTTATATAGTCTCTTTGACGCCAACCTACATCCAAGATGAATGATCACCGGAATCCCGCAGCTAAAGCAACCGGGATCCCGCTTAGGGGGAATAAAGCTTTGTTCATATAAACGCAAAGTACCCGGATATATCGTTTCATTGAGATTAGATGGATTGAACCGTACGGGCTGGTAACAGTTTAAACTTGTCAACGAGCAAAAGCCCGGTTACTCCAGATCTCGGCTTGTTCAAACTTCTTGAATCTTGATATTTCTGGAGTTGCGATTGTATGGAGAATCCAGTCCCGTCCTGCTAACGGAGATAACGGGAATCGAACCCGCGTCTCCCGATTGCCGGTACGGTTGTCTTACCACTAGACTAGGGTTCGATTCCCGTTGGGGAACTCACAACTTTTCTGAGTTTTCATAAAGCTTGAAGAACCAGCCTTTCGTTACAATGAAAACTGTCCAAAAAGTGGGAAACCTTCAATATCTCTGAGATTATTCAATAAAATCGCTCGAAATGATTTTTTTATTGTTGTCCGAGTTATTGTTGTTGATCTTTGGATAAAAACAAACTTGAAGATTAATCATAATAATACCCAGAACGACGCAGCAGTTTCGCAAGCGTCGCTGGTGGCGCAAATTAATGAGAAAGGGAAGACATGAGAAAAAGATCGAGAACTGGAGACCAGCGGTTGCTATGTAATCCTTCTTGCCATCTAGAACTATTGAATGAGAAATTTATAAAGGCGTGGTCGTAGGACGTACAGCACTGCAATTATTCACATGGCAATTAACTTCATGCACACGTTTCGCTTACTGCACATGATTTTTACACCTTTTAAAGAAAGCTGGATAGGTACATCAGTTAACAGAAAAAACAAATAAAGTATCACTGGCTGGATAAAGATTTATTTGGGTAGGATCCAAGCCACAATGTTTGAATTCGAGACACAGGTCTGAGTATGTTAACAGCTCGTAGATAATCAAAAGGGTTAGGAAACTGCCGGAACTTGAGAATAGAGAAACCGACGTTTCGAGCGAAGGCCCTTTACGTCTCACTCCGAGACGGAGGCATTTTACGTTGGCATTTTACATTTCACTCCGGCCAAGGGCTTTTGCTCGAAACGTCGGTTTCTCTATTCTTGAGTTCCGACGGTTTCCTAACACTTTTGATCACCTAAGAGCTGTTCAAAACTGCTGACGCAGCACTCTACTTGAGTATGTTAACGATGATTTGAGGCCAAATTTGAGCCATGAAAGTTGTGTCTAGAGTAAGACTCGAGTTTGACTTCGAATAAAGAATCCTACAACTTCAGTGCGTAGTAAAAGGAGACAAAATCATGCAGAAATTTTAAACAGCAGACACTTACGGACAAGGAAGAGTGTAGGAGGATGAAGAGGTCGCAGAGTGCGTGACCATCGCCCTTGGATCAAGTGAAATTCCCTAGATCAATATCCGTTCTCCAAAGAATTCTATAGTTCTAGAATAATCTAGAGTGCTATGGATCGCACGTCTGCGTTATTTATTCCAGTTATTAAGGATGAAAGACAGAATTAGTGCAGTTTACTTTATTGGCCTTCGAAGCAGGTGAAAGTTTCTCGGTCTGTCAGATGCATATCTGTGCAAACACATCGAAGGCCTCCCGGAAATTTTTTAAACAAAGGAAGTAACCAAGAAATGTGGGCCAATTTACTTTTCTTCTGTTCTATTTAATCATTTTCATGGCATACCTGGCTCTTATAAACACCATTGTACGGGCTGGTTCTAGTTTTAAACTTTCGATATTATCCAGAACCTTCGACAATATCAAGTTGACCATGACTATAATACTCTCTTCACACCCTGTCAAGATATTTTGCGTACGGACGCGAAAAATAACGCGGTCAAATATTAAAGCGATTGAGATACAACGCGAAAGCGATGCCTTGCAAGGCAAATAATCTTCGTGATTTTTTTTTTAAAAAAAAAAAGGAAAATCTCATTACACAAAAGCCACCTCCTTTACTTGAATTAATTGATGTCCTCTGAATTACTTGCTGTGTGAATAGTAATGTTCAGGGCAAAAGTTCAAATATAGTGCGACACGCCCCTTCACGTCCAAATATCTCCGGACACGAATCAAGGTAACCTAGCAATGCAATATTGTTTAAGCAGCTATACCGGTACTGGTAATGAAAAAACTGCCATTTTTATATTTTCGACAGCTTCAAACAATAAAGAAAATCCTGTCAGGAAATCGTGGTCATCAAACTGTAGAACGCCATGGGGTAGGAAAAACTCTGAGCTCCAGACGAGACTAGAACCCACAATCTTTTTTTGAGTCCATGGCGTTCCACAGTTTGATCAGCAAACATTTTCTGAGAGTTTGATTAGTATCAAACCGCAATCTCAAATACAAAGAAAATCGTAATGGCGCTCACATGATCGTGCCGACCCAGTGATTAGTTTCAAGCGAATGTTTTATATCTTATCCTCCATTTTTTCATACAGTCGCTGGCTATGGTTTTTCTTGCATTTCTACAGTAGTTAAAATAAAATGGACTCCCATTATGCAGTTTACCATCCTTGCTAGCTTACCTGATACGAACGCCACCATGTTTCGGTCAAATTCAGGAGAACTACGTTTTGGAGTTCTTTCAGTGCTACGTAACATTCCACCAAAATCTGTGATAGAAACCAAAGCCCTGCTTTACTCAAAATATCTATCGCACAAACTCGTTTCCTTATACATTGTATCAATGATCAATATGAAATATTATAAATACCTCTTTATAAGGGCTGTAGACTACTAGTGGTCTGGACGGAGCCAAGAACTCGATAAGGTTGAGTAAGGCAGTTCTGGCGCGGAACTTCGTTGCGATGATCAAGCTAAAAAAGCAACCGAATTCATTGTTCAATCCTGTTACGCGATTGCTTTGCCTTACGCTAAACAAATTCTAGAAACAGCATTGACGTTGTACCAAAAGACGTTTATTTCGTGGTGGTGGGACATGTCGAACATTAGAAATTTCGTCCTTTAGCATTGCCTCGGTCATACTCTACATGCAGGCCTTCTCGACAAGCCATTCGACGTCATTGTGTATTCCAAATGGAGTAGAATAATTGTAATGTACAACGTGAACTGATCTTTACCTGTCCATTGAGTGCCTCTTTAGCACTTTCCTAGCTTTCTCTTCTTCTACATCTCGGCCCTTTTTGCGTGTCATTTTTTCCTATAGATCACGTTGAAAGTATCGTCACAATTAACGCCAAAGATCATTGCAATGATTTTTAGTGAAATTGGTAAAAAGTAAGCACAAAACAGATTAATTTTGACACGTGATAAGTGAGGAAAACGCGAAGAAACCACACGTTTTATATTAATTTATTTTTCATTTCTTTTTTTAGAGCATAACGTCTGATTTTATTGATTCTTCAACGCGGGCCCATTAGGATCATCCCGTGTGAAATGAAAGAAATACGCAGACTTTTCACAAGTGTACCTCTTCAGAGAGTGCCTTAGGTCTGTTTCTTCTTCCGTTAATGTCTTGTGGTTTATCATTGGTATCATTACTTGGAGTACATCCTTCCCCATCATCTGTACTTAGTTCCATCTTCCCACATTCCGAGGTTGTTACATTTTCAGGTTCTGAAGAAATTTCACATGATGATCTGCAACTATCTGAACAAATCATTCAATCAATCCACCAATTTATCAATCTATCAGTCAGTCATCTCCACAACTAATGTTTTAAAACAATTCACCAGGTAACTTTTTTCAAATCAATATTAACTTTACCTCCAGTAACCAGATCTGGTCTTCTTAGGGAAGAAATTTGAGCCATTGGAAAACCATTTAGTATTTCCACGTCTTTCTTCTCAAGATCAAAGTAATTTAAGCATAACCTAAATACAAGCCTCAGTAGATTGTAACAAAACCAACTCACTGCATGAGGTGTTTTCAAAAAATAAAACAGAATGTTGCTTATAATTTGTCACAAGTTTATTTCATGAACTTCTTACCTCACTGGAAAATCTCCTTGATAAACTTGAACTAAATTTCCTAGACCTGACCAGATGAGGAAAAATGAACAAAAATCAGCAGATGGGAATTACTGGGTATGTTCCATTTTTACACTTTTGAAGTTGAATTAACTGAAGCAAATTTAGGTTGTTAAATTTGTAGCCTAAATGTCAGGTATGTTACCTCCCATCCGATGTAGGATAACTCCAGCCAAAAAACTCTGTGTGTTCTCCAAAACCAGGACATTTATATTACTTTGAATATTTGCCATGGTTAAGATTTGGGAGACTGTATCCATACGTAAGTCACTTCATATATCAAATACAAATGATGTAAGTGAACTTGGGGTAGGGTGGGATAGGACTGGTAGACAAGGGTAGGGTAAGATATGCTAGGATAGGGTGGGGGTAAGGAGGTGGGGTAACATAGCATGGTGTACGATAGCTGGGAAGGATGAGGTCACGAATGTGACATGAGGTAAGGTAAGATATGGTAGGGATGAGCATGAGTGGGGGCAGGATAGGAGTGGATAGGATAGGGAAGGCCATGGACTAGTGATATGAGATAAGGTAAGGTAGGGGAGGGGAGGGAAAGGCAAGGCAAGTTAACTCAAGCTAAGACAAGATAAGGCCACAGAATACATAAGGAATCAGAAGTCAACTCAGTACTGCCTTTAATGTTTGTTTCTTAATATTTCCAGCCAATGGTATCTTCCTGGTATATGTCTTTTAGAAATATTCAAGCAGTTGTATCAATGCTATTCTCTTTTAAGGAAAAATAAATGCACATTTGATAACTTTGCAAATTGAACAATTATATATTTAAGCAATTAATTTGTGGGAAGCCAAAGGTCTTCTAAAAGAAATGCATCAAACAAAGGCACTTGCAAGGAACATGGTGGTTGGAAAAAATTGAGGGCAATACCAAGCTGGACTTCTGATCAGTTTTTCATTCTGTGGCAAGGCAGGGAAAGAAAAAAAATTTGAGATGGGGCAAAGTTAAATTTAGTATTCATAAGGTTATGAGAAACTAGTGGGCACACGTTATATAATAACACAAAATTGCTCACAGTATTTTTTTTGGTGCATTGGCATACATCATTTCACAGATTAGTGGAAGTGTAGGTTTTAAAATAGTGATTTCTGCAATGTGCCTAAATAACAGATGAACAGGCAAATCAGACATTATATTGTTTGATGTTTCAGACTAAGAGGCTAATTGCATATGAGAATTTCCGTTCAAATTAAAAACTTCGCCTGGAATAGATGAAGTGAGAAAATGCCCAATTACAACAAAAATTTTAACTATGGTTCAAAGTTAAATCAGAATTGAACCCATGACTGTATTTTAGGTAGTCTTGTTGTGTTAATATTTTACAGACTAGTTATTGTATATGCATCTACCATCTTTTCAGTCTGGGCTGAAATTTTTGGAAATGAATATAAATGACAATACATGGGATTTTCATTGTGGAAACTTCCAGCAAGATTAGCTCAAAAATGGCCCAAAATTCCAAACAGGAAACAAAATTTTGATTATGTAATGGATTTATTTCTAGACCCTGGGCTGAAATTTCAACTCTGTAAAGCTGACCTAGATTTCGTATCTGGATGAAGTTCTTTATGTAATGAGCTTCTAAGAAATAATATAAACAAGGTAGGATATGGTAAGAAATTATATACCATGGAGCTTAGTTTAAATTAGGCAAATAGCAAATATGAAAATGCTCTTCACTATCAGAATTTCATTATTCATTGAAACAATTTTTAAGTCTGAGAGAAGAACAGATGTAAAATACCCAAAGCAAAAATTATGGTAGCTGCAGCAAATGTAATGAAAAGTATAATGGTGTATACTGCATCTTACCTCTTCTTTTTCTTTTTTAGATATTTTTCTTGTGAAAATTCAGTCTTTTTATCAAACGAGTCACTATTTTCAACAAGTTGGTTGATAATGTCCTTTAAATTCAGTTAAGAAAAAAATAATCAGTGAAATTTGTACACCTAGGGAACACTATATGACACTGTGACAAATCATGTTACAGAGATCAAATTTTTACTTAGGAAACTCAAAAACTAAAAATTCATAAGTCTTTAGTCTACTCTAGTTTTTCTTGAATATCAAAATATTGTATCATTTTAAAGGTAGAATTCTAAAATTTTAAAGTCCAGACAATGTGCACCTCATATTTGAATAAACAGCACTGAGATTTTGACTTGAACAGAAAGATTTTCCTCACCTTACCTGCAACTCCATCAGCTTTCAGGGCCATGATATCATCCCTAGACAACTTCTGTGAGTTTCCATCATCATTTATAAACTGGTTATTTTCACCTAAAACATATACATATATCAAACCTTCCACAATACAAAACAATGGTCCACATTTTGAAAGCATCTACATTTCTGCAGATGAGTGCGGGTTAGTTCATGATAATGATTAATCAATTAACATGTAACTTTCAGTCAAACATGTGTGTGTTAATCAAATCTGAATCTTAAATCTGAACTAAGTCACATTCATTAAAAGACAAAGGGGTGCCAGTCTGGAAAGTTTCTGTTGCACAACAGAGATCTCTATTGCAGAATCCAAAAATTATGTGCATGCCATGCTTGCACATTTGCACAATTTTGCCAGAAATCTGCTGCTGATGAGGCTAGAAAAGTCATAATACATATAACTCAATTGACAAAACACATCTGCACAATGGACCGGAAACAATGAGCCTGCAAGCTAATCATGCCCACAAGAGCCCAAGCAAATCTCCTGATCTGCCCTTGCAAAATGATAGTTGAAACTAGATCTCTGGCAACCAATTTAGAAACATTCCAGTCTGGAAGAGTGGTTTCGTAGGACACAACTACACCCCTCTGGATTCGAGACTCCACAGATGCACCTCTCAGTGAAAATAGCAACTTTCTGTGCAGTCAACTGCTTCAGAGCTCCAAAAACTCAAATAATTTCGAAGAGAGTATACTGTCGACCTCCTTTCAACAGACACCATAAGTTGGAAACAACCATGCCCCACAGCTGTGTAACATCCCATTTGCAGACATGTTGTCCAAGTTATAACCTTGATGCCACCAAGTCTTAAAGTAACATTATTCATTAATAAAATCTAAATCTAACCTGAAGTGCCAGATAATTGCGATTGGTTCAGAGTAGAGTCACATGCTACTTTGACAGACAGGTGATTGTCCTTAACTTCAAATGTTGACCCATACGGACATCCAATGGCATTATCCAAGAAAAAGTGCAACTTTTGCATTGTTACTTTCCTAAATTTAGAATTGAACAATGTGCAGCAGTTGTAAACTCAACATCTACTTCGCACTTCCACCATTGAAGAAATACATCTTATTCATTTTGTTTGTTACATAACGAAATAAGTTAATTAACTCGTTTCTAAGTAATTATGAAAATAAAATCTATCCTTCCTTACTTTCCCCGACAGACGTCTTCAACCCTGAGAAATGAATCTCTTTTGACAATAACTTTGCTTCCATCGTTAATAGTCATACCGCTCATATTTCTTTAACTGAAAAATTCTCAGACGAAAAGAAAAAATCCAATAAAATAAATCTCATGCCGTTCGTTTGTCACTCCTCTCAAAACCCGCTGAAATTAGAACATGCCCTGGAAACGCAATTATTAAAGGTATTTGCAGGGGGAGAAACTTATTCGAAGTAGTATCGCAGGCGAACGAGTCAACATCAACTTGACGTCACACGGCAAGAGCGGAAGACAACATGGCGTACTTAATTTCGGCTCTTTATAGCTCTACAAAAAAGTTCTCCTTTTACATCATGGGCAATTCCTGGTTGTCTTTGTTCATATGAAGTATACTTACCGGACCATATTCGGATCCCATTTCTAATGGGTTCCCAGACGTTAGAAGTCGTACGACTTGGTCTCTGGGCATCGCTGACTGGGGGATGGTTCTACGATCCACATCAAGGACTCTTCACCAACACGATACATTTTTACTTATGGATGTTTCTAGTTTTACTTCCATTCTCCCTGTACCTGGTAAGACGATTGTTTGAATACAGACATCAAAGAATGATAGTCTCATGAAACCGTTCTTTGAACAAACACTAAGTTGTGATTGATGTTGCATGTTGGCTGTTATCGACTCGAAACAATATGTTTTGTTTATTTTTAGGGTACTCCGGAGAGCTCCTCGACTTGGATTTGGGCTCTGTACTGCATTGTAATTGGGTTTTTTTTCCTCATCGTGAAGTTCTTCAACCATCGGCTTCATCTAATGTTTGACGGCGAAGAGATTCCCTCAAATGCGTCGAAAACAGATGGCGAACAAAGTGAAGGTCCGGCTGGAGATGTTGACGAGAACGAACACGAGTTTCCCACCACAGACCAAGACGAAGCTCAAGGAGAAACGATCGAATTACAACAGATAAATGTCAGTTCTCGTCCCACGGACACAGCAGCGTCCAATAACGACAGTGTACATCAGATACAAGAAGCAGAAATCAGTCAACCTCTGAAGGTATAAATTTTAGAAGTGTGCTAAATATGCGTGTTTTGTTGATTAATCCTTAGTCATCGTTTAGAAAGGTATGCTGAACTGGACTTCAATAAAATTTGACAATCTCAAGCATTAGTTGATACTCTTTTCACTTGCATTTATTATAGCTAGTTTTCATGAAAACAATAACAATTCCAGTGTCTTTTTTCGTAACCAGGTGAAGTATTAGTCATTTTTTAGATGTAGTACTACTCTGGTTTCATGGCCAGCAAAAAATACAGTAAATGCAAGTTGCTTAAAAACTTTTCTAACTAAAAAACAGAGTCACTGGATATTTCCCCTAGATTTAGGGGTCACCAAGTATTTCCCTGATAATTAAAACTAAAACAGGGTCACTGGGTATCTCCCTTGAAATAAGGGTCACCAGATATCTCCCCAAGGTTACTGCTAAGACAGAGTCACCGGGTATCTCCCCTGCAATAAGGAATCACTGGATATCTCCCCAGAAATATAATGGCCGAGATAAGACCATAAACTAAAACTATAAAACTTGAACAGGGTCACCAGATATCTCCCCAAGAAAGATATGGGGTCACCAGGTATCTCCCTGAAAATTAATACCAAGCGGGGTCACCGGGTATTTCCCCCTATATAAGAGGTCACCGGATATCTCACCAGAAATATAAAGAAGGTAAGAAAACAGCAGAAAACAGACCGAGAAAGAAAGGGAAAAACAAGTAAAGTTTTGGAACAGCTAGTAGAATCTTTTGTCTGGAAGTATTGACTATGAGATTAGTCAATACTGTGTTTTTACCCAATGTTTGGACACTAACGTTGTTGTGTCTTCATCAAGGGTTAGAATTGTCTGGAGTTGCACCTGTATTTATAGCACCACTAGCGTTTTCATGTTTTTTAATAAGGTGTTTGTGTGCCTCTGGAAATATATTCCCATCATCTCTATTTATGGCATAGTCTGTGCTGTTAATATGCCATGCTTCCAAACAAATCCTTTGATGATAGTGGGGATTGCACGTGATGATAGAAGCATTGTTCCATTCAATTTCATGGGATGTTTTGAAGCTGTGGTCCGTTAGAGCTGAATTGGTTATCCATTTTGCCAACAATGCGCTTTTGTGTTCTCTCAAGTGAGTTCCGAATTGCCGCTTCATCTAAAAAATGACTAATTCCAGTGTGTTGGAATGTTGACAAATGCTGACTATCCATGTTCTCCTTAAGAAGAATCTTTGTTTTTTTGTTTAATTTTAAATTTTTAACCTAAGGAGGATCCATGATTCAGATTATAGCTGAAAATACTTCATAGAATCCTGTGTATAAATACTGAAAAAAAACTGTAACCAATTCTTGTATCAGCCACAAAATGTCACAAAAGTTGTAGACATGTACACTACATGTACATATATATGCATACATGAATGTATATGTGCATATATAAGTATGTATGTATGTACATACAAATGTATATACATATGTGTGTATATATGAATTTGTATGTAAATATATATATATGTGTGTGTGTGTGTGTGTATGCATATATGTACTGTATGTCTGTGTATATGGATGTATGTCTATGGATGCATTGATATAAATATAATTATATATTTGTATGTATATATCTTTATCCAGTTCATTAATATATTCTAAATATGGATACAGCATTGCCCTAATTTATGGGCACCTTTTCCTTTGAGTTTCTTGGCTCAAATACTTCTTATCCCTAAAATAGTTCATAACTATATGCATTTGGATGCATTTATTGGATAAATAATTTACAATATTTACATCTAAAGTGTCTGGGGATTTGCTATGATTCAGCTTAGGCTTGTCTTGGTAATCCCCATACAATCTGGCCACTCATATTGTAAATACTACATATGTATATTATAAATATAAGTATATTTATACATATATCTATACCTACCTGTATATATATATATATGCATATATCTATACCTACCTGTATATGTATATATCTATATATATAACTACAGACGGAACCGTTTCGGCCTTTTGGGCCTCATCAGTGTAGTGCTGATGAGCAGGATGAAATG
>JBAHVQ010000138.1:285313-308408 GCA_036872915.1 Nanipora kamurai
CAAGCTCGTTATCAGATAACGAGCTTGACGAACGTCCACGAGTCGCCTAATATTTACCAGGCTCCCACATGAACCAACTTTGTGTTTAGCATTAAGGATTTTTATTATGTTACTCTGGCTAGCGCCTTAACTCCTTCCCCGTTTCGGGAGACTTTTATTATTTTAATCTGGCTAACGCCAGGTTATTTTAATCTGGCTAACGCCAGACGATTTTACTCGTCAAAGGGAGAGATGTGACAGTGAAGGAGCTCATAGACTTGTCCGTTTAACATGCGTATCGCCTTGTTTTTGCACCACATGATGTTCGAGGGTAAGATGGCTTGACATATGTTTAATGCTTATTTAACTATAAATATTTTGCAAGTATGGGTGATACAGTTGCTAGCAAATGGTTTCGGGGGAATGTCCGGGGAAGGGAAGTTATACACCTCGGTCGCATAATTCTCTTCGGAAGACCCTCCCCATCCTGAAAGTCGTGGCTGAAATGCAGACTTTGCATCACCTTCAGGAATTTATTCAAGTCTTCAAGTTGTTGTGGAGGAAGAGGGGGAAAGAATAAAGAAACTGATGTTGAAGATCCCCTACCCACAAAACTGCAGCGCACTTTCGTAAGTAGCATTTTGCGCTTGTTATAACGTAAGTGAAATACTTAAGCTCGGGTACCAGTATGTGAAATATAGTTATCCAGTAAAAATATCGATAGTAAGTGAAAGTGACGTTAGTTCTTGAAAAAGTATAGTCGTAATGTAAACGTACCGTGAGTTGGAACGTGAAGGTATTTGTTTCTACTTGCATGCATTGTCATTGCAGGAAAGTGTTGTTATTGAATGAAAGTCCCGTTAGTATATGAAATTATTGTTTTTACGTGAGGGTACCGTCAGTATATAAGAGTATCGTTAGTACGTGAAAGTATTTTTGATATGTCAAAGTGTCGTTGGAACATGCAGTGGTGTCATCGTCATCCGATTTAGATAATTTTACAGTTTGAGAATGGGGTTTTTTTTGGCTAGGTTGATCGTCTTCGCAGCGACGTAATCATTTGCATCATCACTGCTGTGTTTGTGTTTGGAATGCATGTCAGTCAAGTTTTTACTGAACTGAATGTAAGTAATCATGTAGTGCTGGTAGTATGTGGGAATAAATGAAATAAAAGATATGAATAAACCCGGACGATTTTATCACATTGCGATTCTTATTCTGAATCGTCATTCTCATCAACGCCCTCTCCCTCTTCCACTCTCTTCCTAATCTCCCTCACTTTCTTTTTCTTTCTGACCTCACGCTCTCCCTTACCCATTCCCTCTGCCTCGCTTTCTTCCTCTCGCTCTCCGTTTCTTTCATCTCCTCACCCTGTTCTTCGCCCACTTCCTATCACTCACTCCCTCTGTCACTCTCTGTTTCTCACTCCCTCTCTCTTTGTCACTTCCCCTCTCTCTCTCTCACTCCCTCTCTCTCTCTCTCCCTCACTCCCTCGCTCCCTCTCTCTCTCACTCCCTCTCTTTCCCTCCCCTTCCTGTCCTTGTTGCTCACGCTTTCGCACTCTTCCTTTCTCTCCTTCTTCATCTCCATCTTTCTGTTTCACACCTCCCCCCCTTCTCACCCTTGTACTCTCTCCCTCGACGTCTTTCTCTGCTGCTCTTTTTTTTTCCTTCTATCCTTCTTTCACCCTATCCCTCACTCTCATTCTCTGTCTCCCTTGCTTTCTCTCTGTATCTTCCTCTCCCTAACTTTCGCTCTTTTTCTTTCGATTCCCTTCCATTCTCTTTATGTTCTGTCTCTTCACCTCACTTCACCTCCTTTCCTTTTATTACCCATTGTTGACCCTCTCCTGCCGCCCTTGACAATACTCCAGTCATCTTATTCCAAGTTAATTAGTTTACCCATTTTCATTTTTACTACCTAGTAACCTGTGTGTTTTGTTGTAATTTTTTCTGTTTTTCAGCCGTACATTAGTTACATCTTCTACTGCATTGCTGGAGCTCTGGGACTGACAGCACATTATTTGATTCCTCAATTACGAAAGGCGTTGCCTTGGCTTTGTTGTGCTCACCCAGTCTTGAGGAACCGCGAGTATAATTTATTTGAAGTAAGAGGTATGGTTTAAGGTACTTTAGCCTTTAGTTGGTCACAGTTGCAATATGGAAACGTTATCATTGTACTCTTGCTGACGTCAGATTATTTTACTCTGGCGAACGGCAGATGACTGAACTCGTTCAGGGAGGCCTTCTGAAAATCTGTCGTCAGGTACTTTGTGCATTTTTGGACACAGCAAAGCGTACTTCTCAGTGAGGCTTCAGAAGAAATTCTTGTGTGTTGCGATCCAATACTTCAACAGTTTCAAATAATTTTAGGTCCAAAAACTGCGTGAAGCTTATTATGTCTCATACAGAAAACAAAAAGGGTTTGGAGACTACCGGTACTTAGGTTCCAAACTCTTTTTCTAAGAGCCGTTCAATACTGCCGGCGCAGCACTCTACTTTTACATCTCATACAGTCTGATTTACATGTTCTAAATATTGAAATATCTTAAGAGCGAAGTCAGATGTGAAAAACCTGTCCAAGGGGTTCCGATATCATTTCACCCACGTATCACCAACATCAAGAATTTTTTTCAAATAAGACGGACTAAGTTTTCGTTTTATTTGCTCCGTAAAAGTTAAAAATTTTGCATTCGATAAACAAACGTATTGCGTTGGTGTGCGATTGGCTGACGTTCGACTATGTGCTGAGTTGCATGGTTGGCTAATAGTACCAAATTTTCAAACGAGCGGTTACTATCAGTGCTTTTTTTTTCTCTTTGCTTTGCAGGGGCGGCTGAAGTGGTTTGGTTTGAGAAAGTTTACGTTTGGCTTTGTTTTGTTGAAAGAAACATTGTTTATCCTTGTCTCTTTTTGAGTACGTTGAGTAATCATGCCAACGATATAGCCAGTAAATTTGGATCAATGTGAGTAGCACTTGACTTACAATTGGCGATTTGTTTGACCTTTAGAAGTAGGGACTATGTATATTCTTATTGGACACTTTGTAATCTCTTCCAAAACCTCTCTGTTTTTCTAGAAGTGGCGCATTGATCGTCTGCATAATTGGTCTAAAAATGATTCGCAGTTCGTTCTCAGACAGTTCCAAACAATGTCTCTTTGTCATATGGACTGTACTCTTCTTCGAATTTGACCACAAGAAATCATCCGAAGGATTTCCCATAGATTATTTCATAATGTCGATATTTTTAACGAAGGTTTGTTATTCAGTCTCGATAACTTAACAGAGCTTGAACAGCAAAGAACAACAAAACTTTGCCATGACGTATTCAAACCTCCCTCTCGATGCAATTTCCTTTGTTTTCATCTAACCAATTTAATGATTGGCTTGAGACAAAACCTTCCAGCAAAAAAGTCTCTTATTTTTCTAAAATATGTGCCTTGTTTTTTTCTTTTGCAGTTACATGAATTAATGTTGAAGCTTAGGTTTGTGTTTAGTTACCTTGCACCTTGGCAAATTCCTTGGGGATCAGCTTTCCATGCATTTGCTCAGCCGTTTAGTATACCACGTATCCTTTTACACAGATTTCTTGTTTTTATATAAGTGCTGTGTTTTCCATGCCGTAAACAGCACGAATAAGAGTCGCACGCTTGAAATTGAAAGGCTCTCGTTTGGCCGAACGATCTTTTTCACTAACGAAAAAGTGTCGTATCAGCACTTGGTCGAACGATATGTTTTCACCAGTAGGAAAAAAAATCGTATCAACGTTCTCAGTGGCTAATGGTTTTCCCGCCACGACATTGATTTCGGCAAACTTGCTTCAAAGCCAAGGATTTTAATGTTTAGGCAACTGTGTAAGTTATCACAGAACGGTATAAGGAAGAAGTTCATTATGAATAATTCTGACAAGAACTAATGGAGGAGACAAATTTATATGGCAAACAATGAACAATTAAGTAACCGAGTTCGGTGTTCTCCAAATAATTAACTATAAAACCTCACCACATATATAATAAACGAATTACATAATGGTTAATGGTTTGTATGATTTATATCAACTCGTTGTGATGTATCAAAACTTGCTCGCTTGTACCTTTCTCTTTCGTTTTATAATACATTACGACTCATGAATAAAAATCGTATTAACCATGAAGCAATCTCTATACAACACGTTGCAAAGTATCTTACTCCAGTACAGCACATCAACTTACCGTGCAGAGATGCAGTGTAGCAGACTACAGAGAACTGCCGGAACTCAGATCTGGAAAAACTGACGAGAGATGGTTTGGATATCTGAGGAATAAATTACATAAATTAAGCCAACTGCCATCTCGATTTTCTCCTCAAATACTGATCTGTTTGAGATGTAACATCATACACGTGAATACACAAAATAGACAGAAACAGATATCCAGATACCTCGAAGTTTCTGACAAAACTTTGACTATCGCCTCGGTTTTCACCTCACTTGTCGGTGTTTCG
The DNA here is from genome assembly GCA_036872915.1 of Nanipora kamurai. Taxonomy (NCBI): domain Eukaryota; kingdom Metazoa; phylum Cnidaria; class Anthozoa; order Scleralcyonacea; family Helioporidae; genus Nanipora; species Nanipora kamurai. The sequence continues at coordinate 289,775 of JBAHVQ010000138.1, forward strand.
ATATCATGATGAAACACCCCTTCTCAAAATCCATTGCCAGCCGACAATTTGAAATAAGCCAAAAAAGATCTGACGAAGGCTTTGCAATAAAGTCGAAATATTACCGCTACACTTGTGTCTTGTTTTTTGGCTCATATCTTGAGTTACTCACAAGATGTTTATTTTCGGATTATGTTCTGTCTTATTACACTCCTTCTCGTATACTATATATTACGTATAGTACAGTGCGCTATAGGGCAGGCCAGCGGTACATCGCGGTACACCACAGTTCAGCATGTTTTTACGTCCGAGATTTAAGCTACTCAAGTTGAACGTATGACACTAAAATAACATCTTGAATTTTAATCCTGGGATGGTGCTTAAACTCTTTAGGACTATCCAGGTTCATAGAGCTAGGGTATTTCTAGCATTTCAAAGAGCTTCACTTTCTTTACTTTATATCTTTCATTAACCTTCCATTCTCAGATTCCACGATGATGTTCTTTCAAACTGTTTTATCTTCTCTGATATCAGCACCTCTTAATCCATTTCTCGGTAGCGCTATTTTTATCTGTTCTTACGTGAGACCAGTCAAATTTTGGGAGAAAAATTACAAGTAAGTCGGTTGAACTTTGTGTTGTTTTAAGAAAAGGTCTGCTACAAACCGATACGATTTTCGGTGAGATAACTATATCAAAAAACTTCCACATTTGGGTACCGGTATCGCCCACCTCTAGAATTAGGACAGTTAATACAAGCTCGTGAGGGGTACTAGAGATTTAACGTTTAGATAGTCATTATATTGTGGAGGTTATCTTGTAAGTGTGCGTCTTTTCTATTTACGCTTAACAACGGCGTATATGCCATGTATTCTTTGCTTTTTTCCCAGCACGAACCGTGTGGACCATTCGAACACTCGTTTATCCTCGCAACTCGACAGGAATCCGGGAGCCGACGACAACAATTTGAACTCTATATTTTACGAGCATCTAACGCGCTCGTTGCAGCATAGCCTCTGTGGTGATTTGCTCATGGGTCGATGGGGGCCTGTGTCTAGTGGTGATTGTTTTGTCCTCGCTTCAGACTACCTGAATGCTCTAGTACATATTATTGAAGTCGGAAATGGCCTCGTTACTTTTCAACTGAGAGGGCTAGAATTTAGAGGTAAGGAGTATTATACGTAACTCGAGCTTTTTACGTGATACCTTGCGTTTCGGGTTACTTTTCAGATCGGTAAGAAGTTTTTAATCACACTATTACACAGCAGTCTGCTTCCAAGCGATCTGAATCTGGAGTTTAGTTGTTATCGAGATTATTGCTCAAATACAAGACTTGGAAAAAGTCCCTCGTACGCCTTCAAGCGACTTAAAACAGTGGAGCAGAACAATCTTAATTTACGTTTTCCTTACCCAGTTGAGGGGGAACCTAACCCTACTCGAAAGAGTTTCACTCTCTGAAGAAGGGCATTTGCTCGAAGCTTCAGAATTTTTAACTTAAGGTAGGCAGTCTACCAACGTTTTAACTGAAGTAACTCGGGCGCATAACCTATATTTACATTCGTAAAAGGGAATTGATAATCAGTGTGGTATCTGTTCTTTAGGTACCTACTGCCAACAAAGGGAGGTAGAAGCTATTACAGAAGACGTTGAGAGTGACAAAGGTAAAGTTGTTATACGTACACATGTACCTATTGTTGGGAAGATGATAGCTCTGCCCTATAATTGAAAAATATCTCATTTATTTCAACAAAACAAAAAGGAAAACAAGAAATTCAACTCCTCCGTTCATCTCGCGTCATTTCTTCCTACTACCCAGTCCTTTTACTCGACCGTAAATAAATTATAGCAGAGCCTAATTATTCTCCTGAACACCTATACATAGAGATTAGCTTGATGTAGTTTCATTTACATCGTTATTGGTAGCTTAGCTTACTCCACGGGCAAGAAATAGTAATCCTTAATTATGGAGTGTGACATTGTCTAAACGAAAATGTGCAATCGATGTAGTGCATTGTTGAGTAATTGTCATTTTTAACTTTCCTAAATTATTATATTATGTATTTATATATATTGTTTATTTAAAATGTAGACTTTGCAACCATAAGGGTTGAAATACATCTATCATTACATCATTAAAATATTCTTTTATTAATACTTCTCTTGCCTTACCACATTCGTTTCAATCAATCTAGGATGCTGTTGCTGTGAACCAGGCCACCTACCTGGCGTACTTTCCGTCAACGCTGCTTTCGGCCAGCGGTGGTTAGCGTGGCAAGTGACATCAGTAAAATATGTGGTGGAAGGGTACAGCATTAGCGACAACAGCGCCTCGTCAATGTTACAAGTATTCGACCTGCGTAAAATTTTAATAACTTATTACGTGAAGGTATGGAAAGATATTTATTTTAGACCTCTATTTCCATGTGAAGTTTGAGTGTACGTATGTGTATGTATTTATGTATGTGTGTGCATATGAATATGCATATCTACATGTATATCTTGATGGTCTTCGTTTTACCAAGTGTCCGAAACCTAACCCCCTGTTTCAGAACTTAGCTCCTAGTTAAATTGTTATAAGAATAATTCTTATTTTACGTCAGATCTTTGGCTTGGTGGACATCTTCAACTCATTTTGGGGACCCTTATGCTTAATAATTTCTCTTGCTGTCGCGAACAACAGGAGGTCGTTCAATAATCTTATAACAATTCTTAATTTAATAATTGCTTAACATGCCTCTGTGCGGACGTTATGAGTTCCAGAAGGATCGTACGCGAACGTACCCTCGTGAAAACCCTACAAAATCACTTGGTTGTATCCCAGGTTTAGAAAAGCATCGATTTTTTATGTGACGTATAACTTTTAGTTTGATATCGGTCATTACCGCTATCTGTTTCAGCAGCTGAATGACAGGTTTGAAATCCTTTCTTTCTTTTTTTTCAGGCTATAATATTTTATGCAATTCGCTCCATCAAACTCACTGAATGGTTGACGAGCGAGGATATTTACAGTGGTCTGGCAGAATTCCATAAAGCAAGCTTTGTTGAAAAAGAGTCTTCGTTTAATCAAAATATCGATGAAGATTACGAAATTCGACATCAAGGCGTGACACGAAATAGTTTCTACAACTATTATTCGGATTGGATCATGTACTGCGCTGGACGTAGAACTGATGTGAGGAAAAAAACATTCCTGGATCTTGTTGTATGAATGTTTTAGTCACAATTTAATCAGCCTTCGCACAGTTAAATCACAGTTAGATTTAAATACGTGATTAAACCGATTGTGTAAAGATTTCCTTTAGGAAAAAAAACGTAGATTTAACAAATTTAACAAGATCGGCGTTCTTCTTCAAGTAACTCGCCTAACAAATTATGACATCTCTGCACTGTAGTTTATCCAAGATGATTTACCGCGTTGTACACTAGACGTAGTTAAGAATTTATACAGGTAGTTGGCGCGAGCTGTCGTTAGAGTTAAGTAATATTTAAAAAACGTGTAGGAGTGTTCTATCGGATATAAAACACTTGACGACAGCCGAGTGTCATAGATCCGATAAAACACGTACTACGAGCTTTTTGAATGGCTTCAAAATTGATCCCCTATACAAGCTAATTCACGAAGAAATTTTGAAAATTAATGTTTTCTAAGCCGAGAAAATTCGACGATTAAAATAGCGTGTCTTTATCATATATAATGATACGACACGGTTATGATTTTCGTTGTATTTTCCTCATGAACTATTCATGAGTTTTTGAATTACGTTTTTATACAACAGGGCTCAGATCTTCACAACTATTGTGCTTTTCATGCGAAATGGGTGTTTTGGTGTATTCGTTTGTGTTGTATTGCGTCAAGTGAAGTAAATTTGAAGGCCGTTCGTCAATGTTTATATACAAATAAAAATGAATGATTAATCTAATTTTTACACGTACAGATAAAATGTTTGTAAAGAAACGTAATGGAACCTAATTTAACTGTATATGTAAAAATTATATTAATCATCCATCTTATATATCTGTCAAACGTCCTTCACATTTAAACGTTGAACTAGTATCACCCTTGATGTTCTGCAGGAAATTCCATGTGATAAGAATTCACGTTTGGTTACTCTGTGCTTCGCTTTGAGCTTACTTGGAAGACGGGCTCTTGGCACCGCGTCACATCAGCAAATTGCCAGGTATGTGTCGTCATTGCATGTGGATTGTAAATTTGATTTCAGAAATAAGAAATGTGCTGCCAGCCTCCGTCGCATGACGGAAGCACAGTACAAGGTCAGGGGTCGTACTGGTCTTCAAAAACCATGGAAGTCTATAAATTTGCATTTTAGAAAATTGAGTACTCAAAAGTTCTTAAAATCTCTAAAAATCTCCCCAATTCATGAAAAGTCCTTAAATTTCATTTTCCTGCTGTCTCTTAATTTATTCGTAAAACGACTGATCTAAGAAAAGATATTATAAGGTGTTTCTAGTTGATTAATCGCAGGAAAGATGGCGAAAGGTCTGCTTGTTTGTACCGCAATGGTTTGTATGGGTCCTTGAAAATGGCTTGATTACACAATGAAAAGTATTTAAAAAATCCTTATAATTTATACTGAGATTAGGAGACGAACTGTGCAAGGTGAAAGAACGACAGTAGTATATCCCGATACAACGTATATAATACTTAAACTTATGAATACAACAGATGGTTACTGTAATAATAATTCTGTTCATTGTTCAATGCTTTCCAGCCTGGAGTCATTCTTATTTGGGCTACACGCGTTATTCAAAGGAGATTTTCGTATCGTCTCTTCAAAGGATGAGTGGGTTTTATGTGATATGGACTTACTGCGGAAGGTCGTAGCACCTGGAGTGCGCATGTCGCTAAAACTACACCAAGATCACTTTACGTCCCCCGATGAGTACGACGAGCCGAGCATCCTATACTCTGCGATCGCGTCACACGAAGAGAATCTTGTAATCGCCCACGAAGGTGATCCTGCGTGGAGACAAGCTGTGTTAACGAACAGAAGCTCTTTACTGGCATTAAGGTAGACTAAAACTGTAGCTAAAAGATCTAGAAGACAGATAAGTAGAAAATGGTGCGAATTTGCTATCGTTATGTTGTTGCCTGTCTTAACTGTTGTGATTTGAACTTAAACAATTTTCCTGACAAGAAAACTGATGATAAAAAACTCAAACGTTAAAAGACGAGCCTTCTGCTCAGGCAATCAGTTGGCAACTTTGTTCTTTCTTGATAACTCAAAACAAAATATATAGAGTAGCTAGAATAATTACAGGAAGCTCTTGCGAGATTAGATCATCCCTGATCTTAGAGAAATTAAACTGGGAATCACTGGGGAAAAGGCGTCACCAGCAAAAAGCGCTACTTATGTATCAAGCATACACGCATTTAACAACGGATAGCATCATTAATCTGTTCAAATTATCTAACAAGTTAGAACATTACCTTCGCAGTAACAATAAAAATTTTGACTGACGTAAACCAAGAACAAATTTCTTGGAAAAAAAGGATATGTTACTCTGGTACTGTATGTTGGAATACTTTGCCTGATAGTGTGAAAATAAAAACGGTTAGCGAAAGCCAATTTAAAACTACGCTGAAGGAAAGTAAAATTTAACTTAATGTTGTATCAATTATTTAACTAAGTCTGTATATTATTTTAATTATTAATAAAGTTGTAAATAGTTTAAATTAATTGTTAGATTGTAAATAGTTTTGATATATACGGCCCCTTGGAAATCAGGACCTATGACTTTTGAAGAGCTAACGTATTAAAAAAAGTTTAAATAAACCTGAAACATTTATACTCGGGTAACATTTATACCAGGGCTGTTGATCGTGGAAGTCAATTTTAGTCATTAAACACTTTAAATTCGTTAAACATTTGAAAACGTTTTAGCACAAAGGTCCAACCCATTCTCGTTTTCAGTATTTAATTTGTTGCTTTGTAAAACGACCTATAACCAATTTCTCTTATTTTCAACAGACATGTTTCAGACGATGGTATAGATGATTATAAGATAATTATGCTGAACAAACGATTCCTCAGTTTTCGTGTCATCAAGGTCAGTTGCGTTTTGGGGAGAATTTTTGTTGTAAATTGTCTTTGCAACTTTTCCATTTTATTTTTGCAGTGGTAATGCGAACCGTTGCACTGTTTTTGTTAGATTACGGATTCGCCGACCTTCGATTTGCAAAAACCAGAAGAATTTTTTCTCCACTCAATTCATTCTCTCTCCCAATTCATAACGTTCCTATGCTGTTACCTTCGAAAATAACCAAAGTTCTTTGTTTTTTCCTTATCACCGCCAGGTAAACCGTGAATGTGTCCGTGGTTTGTGGGCTGGTCAATTACAGGAGCTGATATTTCTCAGAAACCGTAATCCCGAGCGAGGATCCATTCAGAACGCCAAGCAGGCCTTGCGTAATATAATTAACTCTTCTTGCGACCAACCTATAGGCTATCCAATTTATGTATCACCTCTGACCACATCGTATGCAGACACTAACGAACAACTTCACTCATTCAACTATGGCTCCATACAGCTGGGTAAACTTTCGGCAGGCTTACAAAACGCCTGGAAACGACTCAGACTTCACTGTGGAACTCTCTGTCACGGCAATTCAGAACCAGTGGACGAAACCACGCAGGGAACCGCATCCTCAGTTCGGGAACACGGGTTACATAGAAATGCAGGGTCGAGACGCGGAAGACTAGACTCTAGTATTAGCACTCCAAGGCCCGCTATGCAGTATTTAAGTACTTCGGCTAACAGATCTTCATCAGGAAGTACGCACCAAAGTGGAAGTAAGCTTTCAAGTACTCTCTCTGTCTCCGCTCCGGGCAGTTCTCTCCCTTCACCAGCCAGCACTTCACACGAGCCTGCAGGCGGACCGCAGCGGGCCCGGCAAAAAAAGTAGCAACGTTTCTGCGGGAGACACAAACGCGGATGATGGAAAAGGTTGTAGAAGAATTACGTCGTCGAAGTGTACCCCAAGCTTGCAAAAGCCCTTTGAATACATAGGTGCGTGGACCAAGAAATCAGGATTTGATCTTCTTTTTTTTTAGGGTTCAAAACAAAAAAAACTGAATAAAACAAATATCGCTTTAATGCGAATCGCACCATCAAAATATTCAAATCGGAAAGCGCATAGCGTGTTAATTATGTAAATAAATCGTAAACAGTTGAAGTTCTCGTCTAAATTTTCCGATTGTTTTTTTAATTATAATTGGGACTGTACAAATTCCCGGATAGAACTAACAAATCTGGTGACAAGTCATGCTGAACTCGGCTGAAAAATAGCTAGTACCATGCATTGTTGCAACATTGTTAGCAACAGCGGTTCTTCATGGTTGTTGGAACAGGAAAAACAAACATTCACAGTGTAACGGCGGTGTTTACGTTTGCCATATATACAAAACCCGTTCTAGACAGGACGTTTCCTACGCACTTCTGAATTCTTTATTCGTTAAATCGTTTATAGGATAGAACAAAGGGTAGAAAAACGTTCCAAACCAACCAACAACAAAAAAGGTCCGGCTTCAAACCATATCCTATTTAAAAGTTTCTTGACAATGACGTATTGAAATAGATATGCAAATTATGATGTAAGTTATACAAATGTTCAGGATTAATCCTGTGGCTTTCACTGATAGAACATCAAGATTCACTGTGGACAATCGGTCTGCCTCGTCAACAAGTTGTTACAACGGCGATGGTTGAATGGTGCCGTAACAACGTCATGGCTGAACAACGTTATCAGCAACATTGTTCACGAAGTAGAGCTCAACATTGCTCACGCCAGTCGACAACTGTAAATAAGTTGTGCGGTATTATACGTGTAGTGGACAACTTGAAGTACGTTTGGTATCTGCACCACTCGCGTCGGAAGTGCTGTCCTGTACAATTCATTATACTGAATATCGGGCAGAAGAGATGACTGAGAGATATCAGTGTTGGGGACCCAAGTGATCAATTGGGATCAAGCGCAATGTGTCAACGAGCTTTGCTAGCCTGTTTCATCATTCAAGCAATTGTACATGCTCACTGACACTTTATCATGCATACTGGTACAATACTGGTTGTTCTCTCATTTCCTATGATGATATATGACATAGGAGCAGGCACACATGTATGATCAAATCCATCATACGTTGCAAAAATGGGTTGCACTAACAAGGGAATACATTACCATGAATAAATTACCAGATCCTTATCCTAACACAAACCCTAGATAACTAGACTTGGAAAGCAGGCTTAAAAAATGCATCTGAGTTCCAAAGGCAAAGACATTGGAACTGGAGAACACAGCCTCACTCCAACGTTCCGCATATGCATTTGTTGGTACATTCTGATTCGTCCAAATCTAAAAAAGTATTGAGAAAGGGTGAAGCTTCTGGTGTTGGTGCTACAGTTGCAGTGCACTTGTCTTTCTTGTTTGCTTTACACTTTAGTCAGACCGTTAACTCAAGTCTTTTTCCAAGACTAAAGAGATTCAAATTCAGCAAGTTAGATTGTGATACATGTCCAAGTTTAAACAGGTAAGTGTGCAGGTGGGCATGGCCCTGAAAAACTTCCATTGGTGCTGGATCTTATTCTCTAAAAGTGTCATATATTACCAACATCCTGCATTGGCATCTGTTGCCATTCCTATGTCAATTCTGTGAAATTATCCTTTCCTAAATTTCCTCCCAGGTCATCATATCGAACGAGACAAACAGGTTTCACTGAAATGCATTTTTGGTACACTTGCAACACCTCCATTACAGTTAATAAATAATTCAATTTCTCTGAACATGTTGATGGTATTAATATCTGCATGATACATGTATGAACCAATTACAGTGTTGTTGGTTTGTATTGTGAATGACAAGCACTTGGCCCTTGAATCAGTCTGCCAGTCCAACATTCTTGATGTTACTCTTCCCCAATAACTATATCTAGTGGGTCTTTTTCTTGTTGCCTTCCACCTTTTCCTCTGGGAGGTTTATGTGGTTGTACAAATATCTGAAAGGTGTACAAGAAGCTGGTTTGTTTTGTGATGTGAACAAATGCTACAGTTAAATTTTTTGAAGATAATAGGTTTTACTCCTATGTTCAGCAGCTCCAACCCAAATCTTATCTCATATGCTAACTTAGAATTTAAATGGTGTTTTATAATGTCATAAAAAAATTAGACTTGTTCACTTACACACTGAATGTAGTCTATTAAAACAAGTTCTGGCAAGCACAGTCCACAACTCAAAAAATTCACATAAAAATTATGCTTAGTGTAGCTGTACAAGGATTCATGTAAAACTGATAAGATTGGGGGATCTTATAATGAAGAACAAGTACTTCAACTGAAGTTCAAAAACTTTCAATATTCATTAACTAAGTTGTGTCATTGATATTGCTTTTTTGTTCACCCCAGTTGAATGCCAATACTTAACTCATTTAAAAAGCCATCAGGTTTCGCCTTGAATAAATATCAAGCAGATCAGATAGCTGCCGACAGCTCATGCATGCCCAGTCTTTTACCTTGCGTTGAATAAGATAAGTACTACAAATTTTTCATTGTGTGTTGCTACAATATAAAGGTGTGATGGCAAAGAGGAACGAGTTTCAGTGATCATACTTTAAAAACTGAAATTGACTGAATGCTCAAAGTGTTACCTCAGTATCATGAATCTCATGGTGATTCGTGTTCATTGTTTTGGCAATACTTTCTTCATCTTTGAACACAACAAATCCAAATCTCCTTGACCTCCCAGTATTTTGATCCTAACCATAAAAAAAAAAAGAAATTCCACTTGGCAGTTAACAAGCTTTCAATTGGGTACTCTACACTTTCTGCAGACCTTGAGTATGATAATGACATGCTTGTTACCTCACAAAACAATTTCTGAGCCCTAGATGGGAATTGAACCCACAGCCTGATGATGAGCAGTGAGATGCTCCAACCATTGAGTTACCAAGACTCAGATGGTGAGCTAAGGTGCAGGTTCATCGTATGTAATGCCTAGGTGGAAGTCACCATCAAGAGTCCCGGTACCTCAATGGTTAGAGCATCTCACCAGTCATCTTAAGGTTGTGGGTTTGATTCCTGTCTAGGGCTCAGAAATCATTCTTCTGAGGAAACAAGCTTGACAAACATTCATTGGTCATCTGATATATACCAAGCTCCCACATAAACCAACTTTGCGTGCAGCAATTAATATAATTCCACACTCCTGTGATTACCAAATATGGCCTGAGTACATTTAATGATTTTTGACACCAAATTGGGCTTGGTGACCATCAAGTGTGACCTGTACAGTATATAACTAAGAAATAGCCAAACCAACACTTCAGGTGAGTCTGAAATGATAGCTTTGAATTTTAACACAAATGCACATGCTCTTAACACATCAATATTTTGACAATTTTATACACCCTTAACCCAGTAATGGATTAGAGTGTACTTAAGTATTTTACTTGTCACAGGGATGAGCTCTGAGCCTTAAAAGGTTGAAAACTATCTCCATAAAAAGTAGCTTGAAGCCAAAAATCAGTTTATTTACTTATTCAAATGACGGCAAGTGAAGAGAGCTATTCAGGCTTTGAACAACCAAACTTGTTCAATGTCCATTATATAGCCCAATGATATGGTAGACAAATATAGCAGTTTAATTGAAATAATTTAAGACAAGTTTTGAAATTGACTTTATGAGAACCAGAATGGTAAGACATGATTGGTCCATGGCCCATTTATATGACAACGATTGATTCAGTCCAACATATTGACTGAAAAAGTGTCACAATTCCACACCAACTGTTTTAATGATTGACAAAGGACTGAATTATAATTTCAATAGGATCTGTGCAGGCTCTCCCTTCCCCATGCCCCAACCCCCCTAGGTGAGCCTGCTGGCAGGCCATACAACAGGCTCCAGGTGGATCATTCAGTGTCATGGCAGCAGTATTTAGCGTAGACATTACAAAGGAACGCAACCTTTTTGCCATTCCTACTTCCCATGAGCATCTATTTATAAGTTGGACTTATGAGAATGAAGAGGATGAGGGCAGGGACATGAATGAGTAGGGGGAAACGAGTGTGTGCGGTTGCGTAAGAGTGTCCTTCATCACAAAATACTTACAAACAAGACTTGCGATCTTTCTACCACACCAAATTTACTGAAGTATTCACGAAGGGCAACTACAAAAATATTAAAATCAAAGTCGAAATTAGGGTCATAATTCAAATTAGTTTGAATAGGCTAACTACAGTCATCATGAGTTTTACAAATGAACTCAAAAACCTCTGCATGCCGTCCAGGGTAAGCGAGCAACAAATAACTTTCTCACTTCTTCGGCCATTTTGATACACCTGAAGGTACTAAACTAGACAACATTGGCCAAAATCATATCGTGTCCCTTTGTTCTGTAACCGCGTGAAGTGTGCATAAAAATTTAGACCTCAAACTTTAGTCCTTCTTTGTTATGATTAAGTGTCAAATTTCGTTCTCGATTCAGATAATATTTAAGGTTCTAACATTAACCATCGGCACGTGTTTCACAACAAATCTACGCAACATGAACATGGTACTGATGAATGTGATTTAGTGCTTTTTCCACCGATATTACTGTAACTATTTTACTCAGTACCAAGCCAGCGCATCAACCCGGTCATTCATCACCTCTGACGCAAATTTGATAATCAAGATTAATTAGATAGTCAAGTTGAAATGTGCAGATATGACGCGAGGCAGAAGGTTGGTAATTATTCCATCACCGTTGTCAGTTTTTGTAACCGTGTCATTCGTCTGTTTTTCCTACCTTTTTAGCACCAAGTTGGACCGCGTGTTTCTTCGGCGCTTTAAGAAATGCCTTGGAATAATGTTTCCGAGCCTGTCAGCTACCACCACACTACTCTTAATGATTTTATTGGGCTTGTCATTTGCAGGTTAGAACTTGCTTTCTGACGGTTCGCTGGCTGAAAAGTTACAGATTATCTATAGGTTGTGACCCAAGCAATACATTCATGCCTTTATGAGCACAACGAGCAAGGAATACATTTGTACTGTTAACTGGAATTTTTGTATAGTAATTATGTATGATATCAAATTACCAAAAAATAGTACCTGTCTAGAGGAGGGACTGACTAATAGCCAGTGAACAAACGAAGTCTTAAACAATAAAAAATGATAAAAGATTTTCGTTAAATTTGTGCTTACATGCCTTTCTCCACATGCATTAACCAATTGCATATATACCCAAATGCATTTATATTCACTAGTAGCATTACTTCCAGCCTTCTTCAAAAGATTACAGGACAGAAAAATGAGTAAAACTGAGCAAAATTCGAAAGAACATAGTCAAGGCCATAAACTTATACTCAGTCATCATGTGAGATAAACTATGTGCATGTGAGAGCTTGATGTTATGATGGCATAAGTGAAAATTTCTCAAGCTCATCTCCTCTAGGAAGCATATTCTAAGCCCCAAGGGAAATTGATCCCACAACCTGGTGATAACAAATGAGATGCAATTTGCCTAAGCATCTTACTTGGGCAATGGAAGGTTGCAGGTCTGAATCTTGTCTGGAGATCACAATACACATTTCTGAGGAAATGAGCTTGGCAAACCTCCACATTATTGCCATTGTCATATTTATGCTACTGGTCTACCAGCCCTGGCACTTTGATAAACCTACCTCACATGGTATATTTGTTGAAATGCCACTGAGTGAACCCTTTTAAGATTTTAATACTTTAAAAGAGATAATTTATTGTTTTGTTTTTCAGAACAACTGCTATATTACAATTCCGGTCTCATCCCTAGTCAGTATATTGAAACCATGGTGGATAGGGACGAAGGTGGATTTAAGAAAGTCTTAGTTCTTTCTACCATAGTGGTGATATGCACATCCTTGGTAATTCTCATGCTTTTATAATACATATAAGCAGGCTGCAAGCTGCACTCTACATGCTTTTAATTGTTTAGTGATCGATTGTATACAAGTTCTTTTATGCCAGTCCATGTAGTCTGTGGTTCTGTGCAATGTCTTCATTAAAGACAGAGACTCTGGGCTCCCACATGAAAAGCAACTAGAATTTTTTGCAGTCATACTGGAGAAAGTTACACGCCCCAAATCTAACAGCCTGCTTGTTGGTGGACTAGTGTGAGAAGAAATCTGCAGAGACTGCTGTGTTGGAATCACTAATCCCTCAAAGGGATTTGCAGAGAAGTAGAAATGGGGATTCTGTTTGCTTGCCTGTTTAGTCAATTTTTTAAGAATGTTAGAACTAACAAATTTAGACTTGAGCTTTGTCCCACAGTTGTTAATTGACATGGATGAAATCCTCCCAAAACAAACATTTGATTGTGTACAACCAGATCCTCCTTCTAAAGATTAATGAGAAGGAGACCATGCAGGAAGATAACTCACCCCAAGCCTCTATGTGACACATGTCCAATTACATGAGTGTGCCAGTACATGCCCAGTTCGTGCTATGACTCAAAACATAATTGCATGCACACCTGTATTACATTTATTTTATAGAGCCTCTTTAACTAAAGAATAGGGAACCATGACTACTTGACTGATTGATGTGTGTTCTTTTACAAATTCCCTCTTAACCCCTTATAAAGCTTCTTGGAGCCTGGTTAAAACCTCTCAGAGTTGGTACAGCTGGTAGCTAAAGAGTTAAACCAGCACATTTAATGTTTCAGTGTTCCTTGTCATTACATTAAGCAAGTGTCAGAGTTATGTACACATAATTAAAAAAGATATATTCATTTTTAAACTCATAAATTGTTCTTAGTACTCGTGCTGACCTACTTCTCATTCATGGGTTTTCCGGCAGCTTTTTATTTTCTGTCATCTCTCATAGCAACAAAAAAATAGACAAAGGTCATCTTATGTGGAGATGCGTTAACTTACTGAACTTTGTTGAGAGCAGAACTCAAACCAGCCGAAAACTGGTGATATATATATATTATTTACTTAGCCTGCATTGGCTTCCTCTTTTAGGTTAAAAGTGTAGTGAACTTTGTATCTGGTATATTGTATGTGAAATGGCGAGGAAATCTTACAAAGTACATCCACAAGTTTTACTTTGCTAATGATGCATTTTATGACCTCAATGTTAAGCAGCAAGATGTTGATAACTTGTAAGTTGATTCTATTTCTCTATTGTATCATTACAATGTATATTTCTTAAATTTTACCGCTAGTCTTGAAAGCACTAGTTTAGTTACATATCTCTAGCTATCAGTAGATCTTACTAAATATAATCATAATGAAAACTGATGGTTTCAAGATAAAACCTTCTGGCCAGACTACTGCACTGATTAATATAGCTTATGTTGTCATGTTGTTTAGTTTAATAATTAAATCATAAAATGAGGTATATTAAGAAAAATTGAAATATGCATCTTACTCAACGTCAAATTTTGTGCACAACTTTGTAAAATATTAAGATAATAATTCTGATAATTTAGACCCTTTCAATATTATACCCCTTAGTGAGATGATTTACTGTTTTATCAAATTCAAATCAATGTTGCTGCTGGTGTTATAGCTGCAAGTAGTACTACAATCTGATACCGATGCATATCAATTGCAACTTTGGCATTTTTGCAGAGATCAGCGTATCACTCAGGATGTGGACAAACTTAGCTCTCAGTTCAGCAACATTTTCTCCACTCTGGTCATTTCACCTTTTATTGTTGGCTACTATACTTATCAGTGTTACAAAAGGTTTGTAAATACATTTCTAAAACTATATAATTAATAATTCATTAGGAAAACATAAAGAAGACTTGTCACTGTGCATCTCAGAATGCCCTAACCTTCTAATGCCCAGGGCTCGTATGATTTATATTTCAATATAATATATTTACATAGATTTTACTCATCTCTGTGATGAGTAAAATTATCTGGAGTTAGCCAGAGTAAAATACTAAAGTTAGGCCTTGACCCTTAATAGGTTAATTGTCAAACTTTTTTGTTCTAGAAGTCATGTAAATCTCATAGAAAGTAGTTTATTGGATCTCAAAACTCAGCTGTCACCTCAGATTTTATATCCAATAAATCACTCTTATTCAGTCTTTAAAGGTCACAGTAGGTTTGTTACGGCATGTAGTAATTTTGTAGAACTTTACAGATACATTTTTAATAATTGCCCTTCGCGTAATTTCCATCATCATCTATTATCACGTGGAATAGCTTGATGAAAAACGGTGTATTAAAAATATAAACTGGAGTTTGAGAAATGGTCTTTCAACTATTTACAGCACAGGTTATATTGGTCCAGTAAGTATCTACGGTTATTTCCTGGTCGGTACGTTTATCAACAAAGTCATTATGGCTCCTATTGTCAAACTGGTATTCAAACAGGAGAAATTAGAGGGAAATTTTAGGTGAGCTTTAATTAGCTTCTTTACATCTTGCGAAGTAAGGTCTCGTAGAAGACTTCCACTTGACATTATAACATAGAAGTAATGTAACGCCGTCTCTAATTGGCTGTCGTACGTGCCCCATTTCTCGATGGAATACGGGAAAAGGAGCGGGAAAACATTGTGTTCCAAATTAAGTGTTGGCGTACTGTTGCGACGCCACAGAAAACTTTATTTTACATATACCAGTTCGTTATGAAGTATCAAACTAAATAAAATAACATTAATTTAATGTATACCGAGATTTACCGATAAAATTATAAAAACTGCCGTTCAAAAATCCCTCACGAATTGGGAAACGGTAAGATTTTTTTTATGGTGGGAAAATTATTTCTTCCAGTCTGGAATGCGAAAAGACTTTTTAATGCTTTTTCATCTATGATGAAAGTTTGAATTTGTGTAAGTCTTAGTCGTTCGCTTTGGTCACGTATTCAATTTCTGGCGCGACATCAATTTGTGCACAAATACCGTAGCAGTATTCTAAAACGTGTAGTATATTTTATTTGTATGGCAGAAACAACTGCTGCAACACTTGTGCGGATACCTACCTTTACTATGATATGTTTCTTGCAGGTTTAAACACATGCAAGTTCGCGTTAACTCTGAATCAACAGCATTTTATCAGTAAGCAAACTCCGTCTCTTTTCTTTATATATAATTCCAGCATGCCATAAGACAAAAATCTATCAATATAAAACATTCGGTAAGTTTTAAGTTTTTAAAAAGATTTGTGCCCTCGAAAATTGATGAGAAATTAGATTATAATATGTTCTGGCACAATCTGTTATGGGGTGTTTGCACGGTCGATTTTGTCAGCAATTTTTTTTTATCCTGAAGCATGCGATTGAGTTAATAACTCTCAGAACTATTGGACCATACTAGTTTTGTGCACGAATGGTTTGGTACGATTGTTAGTCACTCCATTCGAACGCATGCATCAGAAGGATAGCAATGGAAAGAAAAATCGCCCATGGAAACAGCCGTTTACACAGATGGTCATAATTTTACAAATTGATTTACGAATACATTACTTCATTTCCAGCTCTGGGTTACTTGAAGAAAAGAAAGCAAATGCCAAGTTAAATGTATGTTACATAAATATGTCATATCCTTTGAAGTTTTGCATGGTGATAATTGATAGACTATGTATAGTTTGTGGAACACCACGTTTTATTTTAATGCTAAGCTTTCGACCTGTTGGCTCAGGGACTTCATCAGAGCAACTGCCAACGGCCCGTTGGCAATTGCTCTGATGAAGTTCTGAGTCAACAGGTCGAAAGCTTAGCATTAAAATAAAACGGGGTGTTCCACAAACTATACATAGTCTAAGTATGTCATACTTTTGATAACTGTTTAAAAGAACTCATCTCAGGTTTTCGAAGTCACGTTTTACCATAGAATTTGGTTTTCCAAATGGCATTAACAACCAAAGCCCCATGAAATGAATTGTAGGGAGTCACTGATGTTCTTGCCATGCTTTGACGTTTTTTCAGCATTTATAAGTGAACAACCGACCGACAACGGCCAACAGCAAAAGACTTTCAACAGATTTATTGTACATGTAAGCTATTGAGAACGTTTCGGGGCTCCAAGAAAGATGCCAACGGTCATTTGACGTAATCTATGAGCTATATAAAACAAAATAAAGCAGCCTCATTGGCTGTTGATTTCTCTCAAAGAGCTTTGATTCGTTAACTCAATTCGTCATTCCACCTACACAGTAGGTGCAGAAGTTCTTGCGGTAACGTAACGATTCAATGAAAACCTTTTTATGTTAAATGTTTAACATCTTTAGTGGTGCTTTGAAGACATCCTGAGTATACAGGACGAAAGCTCAGTAAAAATGTTTTAATTAAATCACGACGTTACCGCAAGAACTTCAGTCTCTTTACTGAAATATCGCTACGCCAAGCTACAGTGAAAATGTACTTGAAATTCACGGTAACCGAAGGATCAGGTGGAAATCTAAAGAGGCAGTATAAATCCGTTCTTATCCATGTTAAGTTTTTTATTAAAATTAAGTACAATTTCTGTTTGCAGAACTTGCTTGATGTACAGCTAAAATTAGTGAAATTTCAGCTCTTACTTCAAGGTACGTTACCTACTTTTCAGCTGTGATTTGAATACATCGAAACCGTACCAAAATTAAGATCTGTGATGTTTACACGAGCTATTTTTCTGTGATTTTACCGGAAAAAGGTATTTTGAACCGCACGAATGTTAGAGGTGCAACGGATAGCGATTTTTGTGTCCGGTGAAAACTGGAATAAACCGGTTTGGTAAAAAAAATATCCGGCTGGGTATCGGATGGTTTATTTTCTCCCCCATTGCCGTAAACTTGAAAATTGGCCCATAATAGGCAAAGCCAAAACGTTAACCCACTAACACCGGAATTCCTTTTCTTTTGTCCTTTGTCATCTCTTTGCATGTTTTTCCTTTGTTCTCCCGTTTGTTCCTTTGTTCTCTCGTTTGTTCCTATTTCTCCCGTTTGTTCCTTTGTTCTCTCGTTTGTTCCTTTGTTCTCCCGTTTATTCCTTTGTTCTCTCGTTTGTTCCTTTGTTCTAGGTATCCTATAAATACAGTATGTATAAAAAAAGGCTACCCTATATTAAAAATTACAATGATTATTCTCTCGCAATCACTTGTTGTACAAAAGGTAATTTGTAAAGAACATTAATGAAGCACGAATGGAGTAGCCTTTCCTTGTATTTAAATATAGATATTAAAATCATAAATAATGTTATACATTAATTATTTTAAACCCTAATATTAGGACTATTTAAGTACACGCAAAAATCCCCTGCAAATCTGATATCTAAATTTGTTAGATTTCGTTAAATCTAATCGTGCTAGTCGCTTTTTTACAAAGACTCAACGAAGAATCCTTCTCTCTATACTGCTGTTATATATTACTTGTTAATTTAATTATATTTCTCTGCGCCTGTCTAGCTAATGAATACTAAATTCTTTTATTTTCATGTTTCGTGCAGCCTCCGTTAATTTCTTCGACTACTTCGGCTCCATTGTTAGTTATATAGTCGTCGGTATTCCGTTGTTTTCTGGTTCGTTCGATCATCTTGGGGCAGGGGAGCTCGCCTCGACCATAAGTAAGGTAATTAACAAGTGTTTAACTGTCTTGGACAGTTGGATAACAACTCGGCTCCAATCCCTGTAGACTCGATAGCTCAACAGGTAGAGCGGCGGACCGGATTCCCGAAGGTGCGAGTTCA
>JBAHVQ010000138.1:311645-333277 GCA_036872915.1 Nanipora kamurai
AGTTCAAATCCCGCTCGAGTCAACTTTTTCAGTTGACTTCAGCAGTGTAGGTTAAATGTGAATTTATCGTTTCATTTTAACTGTCTTGTAATAATATCTTGACCGTATTTGGAAATACCATATTGTATTTACGGCGGAGTTTGTTTTTTAGTCCATACGCAAAACTGCGCATGCTGATTGGCTGTGAGCACGCGTAAACGATAACGTGGTGTCTTCACTGAAATGTTCTGCAGAAAAATATGTTCTAGAACGTTAGTACTACTTTTCATTGAAGTTTCTTACCAAAAAAACATCACAAATGAATGCCGAACGTCTGTATACCTGGTGCGCTCCTTAAAGAAGCACTTTGAGCAAACCAGTGGTCAACATAACGACCGGTCATGACAGACAATATTTTCGTTTTGACCGGCAACAAACATCTCAAAATGCCCGGCAATAATTTAAGCAACTCCACTGTAAATAAATGTCAAACTCTAAGACCTAAGAAACCTGTGTCTTTTATTCCACTTTTGAAAATAATCCAAAAGACTTTAAAGCGTAGGAAAGATTGTTTCCCTGCATCTTTCGTAGTTTGATCGCCATCTTGAACACTGCAACTTGCCAAGTTGAATTGCGTCGAACGAAAGCTTATTGTTGTGTTCGGAGGGATATCGATCCTTTTGACACAGTAAAAAATGACCGACAATATGAATTTTCGTTATTTCGACCACTGGCGCAAACTACTGTGATGAGCTGGCTGTGGAAGAAAATTTCCTTTGCCTTTATACGAGCACAAGTCTCCTATTTTTAACTCTTCGAACATGGAACTATCCAAGAAAAACTCCCAAGTCTAACTATATATCTGACTGTGGTGTCCATTTTGTAAATTTAGGTTTGGTACATTTAGCATTTATATTCACTGTATGTAATTTGAATTTATACTACAACATTTTTGTGTGCGCTGACCAAGGGGGAAAAACCAACCCCCACCAAAAAAACACAACCTACATACACGGTCTACCACCTTGTAGTCGAGACTGCGGGGAGAGGACCGACACAAATTAATAAATAACTCACTTATTCCTCCCTGGTCTTATTCATGGCAACGCTTTTTTGAATGTTAAGAGTTTTTATAGGTGAGTTTAGCCCAAGAGGTTCGAACTGTAAAATACCAGCCCGTTTGTAGCAAATCAGAACGCATAATTTTGAGGAATTCCAAACGGAGGAAATATAATAATGTTTGATAATGGAAAGGGTTTACCTGTGACTGTGCGGGGTAAACCGTAAGGCAAATACTTACTTCTACAGACCGAGGAAACAAGATTATATAGAATTTATGATATAGCTCTTCGTACATTTGTTGTATTTAGACGCCGTGATTTCGTGCTCTCCATTTGCTGTTTGCTGCTTGCCTTGAATCATTTTCAGGTTGTACGTTGTATTGTGACTTTTAGCATTGGCGAGCCCCTCATAGTTTTTTCGGTTCATCGTTACTGGATTTATTTTCTTATCAGTGTAGTTGTTCACAAAACAGTACTCACAACTTACTGAAAAAGTTTTAATTTTTGGTTTTCAGTATTCGTTCTTCTCCATGTACCTCATCAATTCGTTTACACAGTTAATTGATCTTTCGAACAAAATTTCGGATATTGCTGGATACACTCACAGGTAAGTCTGTTTACTTAGTTATTTGTTTGTTTACTAATTTACTTATTACTTTCTAAGTTTTTCGTTAGGTCGTTCGTTTCTTTGTTTGTTCGTTTGTTTGTTTGTTCATTCGTTTGTTTGTTTATTTGTTTGTTTATTCGTTCATTCGATTTTTATTAGTTCTTTGTTTATTTGTTTGTTTATTCGATTGTTTGTTTTTAAGTTGAAAGGATGGAAGACCGCTGAATTTATGATAAAGATCTTCTCTAAATATCATAAATTTGGCACTCTACCAACTCTATAACTTTTTGCGCTGTTTTATACTGCCTACCCAGCATCCCATTTTTATATCATTGTTTGCTTTTTAGTTAGTTTGTACGTCGTTCTTTAGTTCGGTCGTTTGTTTATGTATTTATCCATCAATCTTTTCGTACATTTGACTGTTCATTCCGTTTGAAATGTGCTATGTAACAAAAGATTTCATGTTTACAGACATCTTTTGTATACGTACGCATTTGAACACAACATCGTTTTCGATTTATTTTTTCTGCCTTAGACTTGGGGAAGTACTTGAATACTTTGAGGCTAATGTTGAACCTTCACGACAGACAATCAGGTATTCACGTAGATGAAATCCTTGTTGAATTAATTGTCTCTGTCAGTTCAACCTGTTCGGCTGTCTATCTTTCTGTCTGTCAGCTCCTGTCTATCTTAAATGTGTGTTCCTGTTTGTTTGTCTGTTTCAGTGTGTCCGTCCGTGTTATATGTACCTGTTTGTACGTGTATCTTTGTTCGAATGTTGCTCGACAATGGCTTATGGACCAGCTACTAATACAACGTGTGCTTTTTTCAACCAGTTATTTTACAGAACGTCAAAATTACTTTCCACTTTCTTCATTTCAGGTACCAGGATTATCTAGACGATGGGATTGTTATAAAGATAGAAAATCTGACATACTCTGCACCACTGTCATCGAAAAAACCCTTGGTCAAAGGTAGAAACTGAAAATCTTCCATCTGCGCTTCAGTTGTGAAATCCATATGTTGTTAAAACTAATTGTCCTTGCTACTTCACAGATTTAAACCTGACAGTTTGCATTGGAAAAAACCTGTTGATAACCGGCAAAACAGGTAGTCGTTAATCACATTTAATTTTTGTGGAAAAAGATAGAGCTTCAAAAAAAACTTAGATTTCTTTTTTGTGTTGACGGAGAGCCGTTCCTAGATTAGTCTTTGTCTGGTATTTTCATCTGCCATACCGTCGTCACAAGATTTTCACTTCTGCCTTACGCTAGTCGCCAGTCTTTCACCGTTTCCTGTAAGTTTCCGCTCAGTAATATTACATGTTTGGCTGTTGATTGATGTACCTGAGCATTGGTTTCATAATAACTTTGAAATAAAACGGCCCAGTGAAATGTGTCCCGAAGTTCAGCAACATTTCGCCGTTCAGAATACGAGTCAACATCAAGACCAAAGTTGAATCAGTAATATTCCGGTTTTATTTCAAAACCATCATCAGACCAATTAAAATTTACATCGAGTGTGCAGAGTTTATATATAGACGGTCGATGACATCATTCAGAATAAGCCAGTAAAGAACTTGCACTATTTTCCTAATTCTCACCTCTTCTTCTCCACAGTCATTTACTATTTTCACCACCTTATAACCCATTTCCGTTCTGCTCTATATGCTTTACCAATGTCAGGGAAGTAACCGTAATTTCTTCCTTTGGCAAAAGAGAGAGCCTGGGGCTAAGCAAACCCAGGAAACCTTTGCAATAGTTCGGAGTTTTTGCCAACCCGTTCTGCCTATAATGTATCATACACCAGAAGGAATGTTTTAAAAGTTTATCCAAACACTAAGAAGTTTGTTGAAAACCGAGAAGATAGCCGAGGTTTTTACAAAGTTTGGGATGTTTGGATATCTGATGAAACACGAGTTTCGAGCGTATGATATTGCCTCCAAAAAGAATCAGTATTTGAAGAGAAAATCGAGGTGAAAATTAATTTATGTAATTTCTTCCTCAGATATCCTAACCATGTCTCGGTAGTGATCTCCTTGGTGTTTTGGTCGTGAATTATTGAGGATTTTTGAGATCTGATTATCAAGTGATGGATTTTTTCCCACAGTTTCATTATCGAGGATTTTGTGTCTTTTTTGTTTCAGGTAGTGGTAAAAGTTCATTGTTAAGGATAATGTGCGGCTTATGGCAAGCAGACTTTGGTAAGTAAATAATGAATTAATTTAAGAATTGATTGATCTTTAAGTGATAAATAGCCGATCGGATAGTCGATAAAATTTATTTGTTTAGTCTCTTACTTTTCGCGAAAACAAAATTTCTAGTAATTCAGTAGAAAGTTGAGAAGTTCTAGAGATAAAAAATGGCCTGGGTCTAAGACTAACATATGTTTTGTTATGAAATTAAATGCGTCCATATCTACGAGATCTACCCAGAGGCAACCTATCAAGACAGTTAAAAAAGACCACAAAAACGGAACTTGTCTTCTGGGAATATTAGAATGCTAATTTAGATCTTGGGTTCATTGAACCTCTTGTTTTTTAAGCCCATGTCTGTAACCCACGTTTTTGTTTTACAGGGCATGTCTTAATGAGGGGACCGAGTGAAAAATACAGTGTGTTTATCTTGCCTCAAAAACCGCTTCTGACAGACGGTTCTCTAAAACAGCAGGTGAGCTCAAATGAAGTTAGACCTTGTTAATTTAAAGAGAATTAGAATCGCAATTGACACATACTTAATAGTTATAAATGCGGCAGCAAATGGTAACCCAATATTGTGATATGCCTTTTTTTTACCTAGATTATTTACCCGGAAGACGAGAATTCGTTATTAGATGACCTTATGAGAGGTAATTGAAGTTTTCCCATATGTTTGATGCATCCCTGGGGCGTACAGTACCCGTTTTCATTGGGAGAGGATGTGTCCAGCTTTGATTCCCCAAATAGTCTACTTTTTTAGAAATTGCCCAAATCATATTTTACGATTAATAGTATTGTGAGAACAGAGGATTCACTTCGGGGGGAACACTTGCGGAAAGGTCTCACATATCATTAGTAGCTATGGTAGGAAACAAGTCAAGAAAATGAAAGAAAAAATGTCTTAGCTCCCTCCGTTGCTATTCCGTGTCATTTGCTTCGTTAACTTGAAAGTTTTGAGGACACGTGAAGCAATGCGTTTTAGACAGTCAGTTTGTAAGTGAAAAATTTGCTTTTTTTTAACGCCCCTCCTCTAGTCAATGTTGCTCGCTATGTATCTACATTGTTTGTGGTTTGGTGTGCCCCTTTAGTCCTACTCAACAATGAACAGGTAGGGGGACGAAAGGACAGCATTTATTTAGTCAGGAAATGTCATACATACTGAGAAAACATCGAAAATTGCAAGTGTCCCAAGGTTTTCTGTTACTGATTGTAGATCTAATTCAAAAGGTAAGGAACAGGCATTTCGTTAGCGACCTTTACTGAATGAAATTGTATCCTGGGTCTCGCTTATTCTCACGTTTGAGCTGATTGTTAACAACCCTGTGTTATTTCCAGTTATTAGATTGTCCGTTTATTCTTTTTTTTTTGATCAATTTAATTTCTAGATTCCGCTGGAAATGAAAGAGTTCTGGAATGTCTCCAAATGGTGAAGCTGGTAAGTATTTTAAACGAGTTCTGATAAAAATTGCGTATATCTGGGTTTAAAAATCACATCGAATTTCATTATTTTAAAGGGAATCTCAAGTGCTTATATTACTACTGTTTAGGTAGAAGTTTGCGAACGAGCAGGAGGCGTGAATGTACAAGTGGACTGGATCTGGTAATTTGGATGTTCATATATAAAGAACGAAAAATTCCTGTTCTCCGTTTTAGCGAGCGGATGTTAACTACTCGACGGTTCGGTAGTAGCAATAATTGTGGTTAATTGTGAATTTATTGTTTCATAATACCCTGAGGATGATTCTGAAAAAGAATTGAAACACTGCACATCCATCCTCGTGGATAGCGTTAAGTTGTTGCGAGAATATCTCGTACACTTAAGTTGGATAATAACTCGCCTCCAATCCCTGTAGACTCGGTAGCTCAACAGGTAGAGCGGCAGACCGGATTCCCGAAGGTGCGAGTTCAAATCCTGCTCGAGTCAACTTTTTCAGTTGACTTCAGCAGTGTAGGTTAAATGTGAATTTATCGTTTAATAATGTTAACGGTGACAAGAACTGGTTGATATGTTGACGATGATGGTAATGATGGTGATCGTGAAAGTGTTTAAAATGATGGTGATTACTGATGGAGGTGATGACGATGATCGTAATAGAAGGATCGCGAATCTCGAAAAATTGGACAAGCAGAGGGCGTCTTGGGATATTTAAGCGAGTAAAATTCTCGGTAGCTACCTTTATGTAGCACGAAGGTCTGGAAAGGCATCACGAGTAAAATGTTCAGAACTCAAGGACAAGGTTTCCACAGATTTAAAAAAAACATGAAACATCCTAATTACACCGAAATTGTGGGAAACAAAGAGATATTAACAACTTCCACAACGTTAATATATAAGCTAGAACGCAAAGTTTTACTCACCTCCGGTTAATTGCAAAAATTGTTCGTCAATTGGTGTATAAAGTGTTTCGTTTTAGAAGTCATCTAAAAACTCGTAGATCGTGCTTTATCTGATGTAAAACACGAGGCGACAGCCGAGTGTTTTAGATCCCTCCTACTCGGTTTTTAAATATTACTTAAACTATTTTTCATTTACGAACCACTATGGGTGATGATCTGATAATCGCTGCGGAATTCTGACTGTTTCGTGTCATTTGTATTAACCACTAGGGAGGACGTTCTTTCACCCGGAGAAATGCAACGGCTTTCTTTTGCAAGATTATTCTACCATCGACCTAAATATGCAGGTAGAACTTCTTGTTCTGTCTAACACTTTTTCTTTTGAAATTTTTTTGGTGCCTTTGTTTGGTTGCTTGCGTGGTTACTTGCTGGCTAATCTCCTTATCATTTTTTTTTTTTCATATTTGTGACACTCCTTGCAGCCAGCAATTTGCTTATTCAATCTTTGAGGTTAAAATCCTAACATTACTCCCCGTTCTTCAAATTTGTACGAACACAGTCATATTTGTTGTACGCTTGACCACTTCCCTCGATTTTTGTGATTTGTATGATTATTTTTACCCTTGAGGTTTCTGAGTCAATTACGGACGGGTACGACACGTTTCTTGTTCATCACGGCCTTCATCCCCCTTTACACGTACTTGGTCATCACTCTGTTGGGTGTAGATCAAAATCTTTTTTTTTTATTTTATCTTCAGTTCTGGACGAAGCTAGTAGTGCTTTGGATGTGCATACTGAAAAAGAGTTTTATCAGCTGTGCAATGCCTTTGGCATTACTTTAATTACGGTTGGCCATCGGGAAAGCCTGCGGCAGGTGAGAACGTTTCAATGATTACAAATTTGATCCATTGGTACCTTTCATTGATTTAACCCATAAACTCCTTATTAACAGTAGGTTTTCCGTCTGACGAGTAAAATCGTTTGGCGTTCGCCCGACTAAAATACTAAAGTTTCCATCAGTCACTGGTCACGTCACTGGATCTGGGACCAAGGGGTTAACGCTTAAATATTTTTTTCTTTTGTTCTGCTATTGTTTTGCTTTTTGTTTTCTCGTTTATTCTTTTATTCTTGGTGTCCTGTATGTCGGGACACTAAGCGTTAAAGAGTTCACAAGGTACCGTGGAATTTTTTAACAATGGTGATTAGATGTTCTTGAGTATAAACGCCCAAGAAGCGAAGTTACAGACCGACATTCAAAATTCAGTACATTTTTGTGTCATTACTCGACTATCTCTAGTCTTGACAAAGACGACAGCCGCGACTTTACTTCATTCGAAATACACAAGTATCCTATGCTTGCTTGAAACCCTTGATTTACACCCACGTCGTTTCTGCCGCTTGAACACAACTCGTTCACAAGCCAAAATCGCTTAGCGGCTGACCTGTCATGTTTAGACCTTCCCCACCTGGGGTTCTCGATTCCCCTGACGAGTAAAATCGTCTGGCGTTAGACAAGTAAAATGCTAGAGTGTGCATGGTTCGAAAACGAAGCATAGGGACAGCAAGGAGTTAGGAACCGTTTACTCGGACGATTTTTCTTGGCCCGACGTATGCGATTGAGTGAATAAGTCACGAAACTGCTGCGCCATGTTAGTTTTACACACTGACGTGGTTTAATACAAACGGTTTTGTACAATTGTAAGTCAGTCTATTCCATCGCAGGTGTCAGCCGGATAAAAATTACAAGAAAAATCGCTCGCATAAACAGCCCTTTATGCATATCATTCCAAATACAATGCTTGGTTTGTATCCTTGGAAAAATTGTCAGTCTCAAATGTTCGGCAAACCCAACTCCACTGTCTGATTTGACGGTAGGCGATGAATTTTTAGTCTTGAACTGGGGGACAGTATGGACACCCTTTAGGCAATCTTTCACATGGTATGCTTGAATTTGCAAAAGATAAAAGTCCAGGGAACGCTGTACGAAGAACCGGTATCTCATTCAACGAGAATTGATATTTAAAAACCGATGCAAGTTCTACCTCTTTATCAAATGACTTCTCGAACCCGTCTATACGCTAACTGACCAAGAAACTTTGACAATGTTGTCTGAGCCGCAAAAATTTAATGATACGGTTACTGCTTTTCTGATTTACTTCTGGATTATTGAGTTTTAGAATTTTGCCTTAAAAAAACAAAAGGAAGTTTACGATAGAATGCTTTTTTCCCCATAGTTTCATCACAATCTGCTTCACTTGGATGGAGAGGGAGGATGGAAATTACAAACTCTCGATTAAGACAAGAACTGTCGCAAGCAAAATTTTTTTTAAAACTGTTATTAGTGAACACTAAATTATCAAACGAAAAGAGATTCTAGGCTACTTATCTCGAAAATTTATATATAATTATAGGGCTAAAACAAAATTTATATTCGGAATACAGCAAAGATATGATTTATAAGAAGGAGAAATATTTAATATCTATTTTAAAATTATAATACATTTGGTAATTAAACAAAGGTAATTACATTACTTAAGTGGAATTGCGACTGTTAAATTTGACATAAAAGGTCCAAAAACTACTATTCCATCATTCGAACTGAAGGAGACGCGACGCGTTGCGACGTATGATTACGTATCTGGTATACTGGATATTAATGAAAGAAGATCAAAAGCCCATGAGGGCAACGCACAGATACAAACGCCGGTAAGGCAGTGTGAATATTACGCAGTGTTGCTGTTAAAAAATACGTTGCAGTTCTTCGTGTAAAGTTGATGTGGTACACGAGACGATTTCAGTGACGGTTCTGCAACTTCATAAGGCGAAGAAGGGTCTACCAAAAATTCTACCGTGCGACGTGCCATTTGTGAATGCTGTTGGACAAAGTTTTGGGCGGCAACATCAAGGGTTAAAAATCAGCGTCGTTAACAAACGCTTGTAGCAACAAGGGAGCCTGGAAATTGTTGACGCCATAGGAATGTTTGGGATGTGTGCGCCCTCAGAGACTCTCAGATGCTATGTAGCGTTGTGATGTCATCTGTACAGACAACGGAAAAATGAAATCTATTTGTTAATTGAACAATAGTTGTGACAATCTGAGTTGCAATTAAGGCCCGTTCACAATCTAGATATCCAGACGCAACTTAAAGTATTGCAATTGTTCGTTTGTTGCGAGTACATTGCTTGGGCAACCATGAAGCACAATTTGCATATTTAAGAAAACCAACAGACTAAACAAGTTGTTTCAATCAGCACTTTTAATGTAGACCCTAAGCCAGTGCTACTGGCTAGAAGATGAACAGAAGACTTCAGTTGGAGTAAAACTAAACCTCCAAGTTACAACATACAACAGGTACCACTTGGTCCTTGCTAAAACCACGTAAATTACAATCTGGACGAGATACTTATTCCATTTATATTTTATCCATTCTATTTTGTGATTTGGTAAACTAAAAGGGCCATTGGTGGAATCTCCACACCTTCTAAATTTCCCTTTGGCTCTTTATCAGAAGTGTACAACTTTAGTTTGCCTTCTTTCACATCAAATGAACTGGCAAGATTGACTTTTTTATCACTGGTATTGTTAAAGTTAATAGCAACAAGAAACTGTGGTTCAGACTTGAATGTGTAAGCCAACACAGTTCCATGTTGAACAGTATTGAAACTGGACAGGTTACCCTTCAGGAAGGCTTTGTTTTCTGCTCTTAACTTCACAGCCTCTATGAAGGTAGCCTTGATTCCAAGCAGGTCATCTTTTGCATTTATGGCTGAGGAATTACCAACAGCCCCAAACCAAGTTTCAGAACCTGGAGAGAAACCTAAAGTAGTAAAACAACAAAAAAATAGAAAACAAGGATTATGACCTGATATTTAAAAACATCCTGATAAAAGTTAAGATATTTGATACCATAAATGTGGCCTTTCAACCAAATCATGTAAATATTAACTCTTTAACTCATTCCTGTCTGGATCTTTTCCCTTGATGGGTAAAATAGTCTAGCATTTACGAAAGTAGAATCGGTAAAGACCCCACAAGAGGACCAAGTTTATCAATGAATATTCCCTTTTTAGTCTTTGTTTTGTTTTCTCTTAATTCTTTAGTTTTAGGTATACTATGCATCAAATACTTGGTGCTTAAGAATTGTTTGTTGTAACACGAAGGTAGTTAATGCTACTCAAACAAGGTATTACATGTATGAACACCCATTGGATACTTCATACAATTTGCTCATTACAGGGGCTAATTCTTGACCTACTTAAAGTTTGTCTTATTTCACTTGTCTCTCAACTTGTGCTGCAGAAGCATGTAAAAAGAATAATATGAAATATTATTGTGAAATATTATTACGAATATGAAAAGAATCTCAAATCAACTAGTCAATACACGTCAAGACATACCTGAGTATTATACTGAAAAACATATTTGTGTGTGCAATCAATCATAGCATTAATCATACTGTGCATGTGTGTATGTGCAATTGCACACATTATACTGAAAAGTCTGAAGTAGTGTATAGAGATAAATACTGATGTTTTTGTGATAGGTATAATTACTTTACTAAGCCTCTACAATCAATGAAAGGTGTTGTTTTTGTGTAAGTTAGTGCCAGTATAGAAAGGTGTTCATCTGTCAAAAACTTGAAATTTAAAAGCCCAAAATGCTGGGAAATGCACTTTCCAGTGTTTTGTTTTCAAAAATTTTCCAGGGGGCATATTACCATTTGCGTTCAAGCATGCAGCGTGCAGCAAATAACTAGTTGTTTCCTGGTTTTGAAATAAAGGTTATCCAATGACAACAATCCGCGTTTGACATGTGAAAACAATGAAAAATAGGGTGTGCTCCTCTGGTTTCTTCGATCACGTTCACTTTTTCTTAAGGTGTGGAGAGTGGGTGAAGGATTTCTTTTTCAGTATGAGGGAAATACAGCTTCAGTTCAGGTACAACGATTAGTACGAAATGCCGTAATTGACGAGACACAGCTTTGAACAACACAGCAAGCGTTGCAACGGAAGCACTATTGCAATTTGTTTTGACTTGTCAAACATAAAGTTGTGATTGGATAACCGTTGTTCAAAAGACCGGAAACAACTAGTTATTTGCTGCACGCTTGAACGCAAATGGTAATATCCCCCAAACCTCCTTACAAAGGATGGGCTTATACCTGTCTGATGGGTCCTCCAGACCAAAAACCATCTACTTTTAAAATACAAGCTACTTGAAATCTTTGTGCCCCCCAGTTTTTCAGGCTTGCTATGGCCCTGCCTTAGAAGAATCTATTCAGAGGTGGTTAAACATACCAGCATTCTTCTCATTACTCCACTGCATTGGGGACTTGTTTCCATCCTTTGGATTTTTACTACTGCTTACATCTTCCATCCCTATTTCATCACCATAAAATATAATGGGTGTTCCCGGCAAGAACAATAAAAGCACATTCAGAGATTTGGCAAGTTTTGCAGGAACATTGCTTCCCACACGTTTGTGCATCCAACTTGTCAATGCCCAACTTGGCCAGTGTCCATTGACATCTGCAAGGTACTTATCAATAACAGTCTTAAAATTATCGGCCACATAAAACTTTTGCCTGACCGTATCATTCTCAGGAACCAGTCGGAAGTTTACAACAATGTTTAACTCAGGAAGACTTTTTGATCCATAGTAATCCAAGGATGCCTTGTGGGAGGCACCAATAAGGACACTATCTGGATACTTCTTTGTTGTATAATTGTGCCATTTGTTGAGGGTAATATGAATTTTTGACAAGTCTAAGAATAAAAAAAAACATAGGTTTATCAGTGATAATTTGGTGTGAAACCTGAAACTGAGAAGTTAGCAGCTTGAACAGCAGTCAGAAGCTCCAACCTTGCACCTGGTCTTGTGTGGATAGATAAAAATTTATACTTGACAAAATGGTGTTATTTTTTTTTAGTCTTTATTCACTGGTTATGACCATGAAAATACACTAGTCATAATTTGAAATTGGTTCCAGCAAACAATTTTAATTAGCCTGTGTAGCAGTGTTGAAGGGGGGAGGGGGAATGAAAGGAAGGCAAGGGGAGAGAATGCCTGCCTGAAAGGTCTATATTTCTGAATTCTAAATAGCTGACCAATCTCATTAGTATTCTCAGAATACTAATGAGAATATTAAAATATTGCTTGTTGATAACTCAACAAAAGATGATTTATACAGCAACAAGTTTTATAGCTATACTAAATGAACATAACAAATGGCATCCAAAACAAGGTCTATAAAGTCTAATCCTGAATATGGGTGCATATGGGCTTATATTCAAGGGGAGCTTGTGAGAAAGATGTTTGCATCTGAGATTTTGGGGGTTTATACATGGGTGGGGCATACATTCAGAATTTTACTGTATCTTTATTTCAATTTCTCAGTCTCTTGTGTACATGTCTTGCTTTCCTATCTCCTTTCTCTCCTCCTTCCCACCTTCTCTTTATCCTCTAGTGTCCCTCCCATCTTTTGTTCATGTCATGTATTGTCCTTAGACATCCCTTATAAAAAGCCCCACAAATCAGGCAACTCAAATTTACATCACGTGCTGTACACCATGACGACCTTTGAACTTTTTCGATAAACAATTCCAACGTTTCCGGCTGATGTAATTTTTACATAATATTAGATATTAAAGAAATCGTCAGTTAACATTTGAATATCACAAAACATGAAAGAAATAAACTTATTTACGACCTCCCCCAGTTCCCGAACTCAAACAGTCACCGATCAGATAAAAACGTGGGCAGTTGCGCCACACGAAACAAGATATACACATAAACAGATGTCAGGAACTCCCTGCGAACCACGTGAACTTGATCGCAACTGAAAACCACATGATTTTTACAGGTAACTAGATTCAACCGAAACGCTCGAATATGTCCAAGTCCCCGTCGTTTTTAGCTTGGAATTAGCACATTCTAATTACGATTGGTTCCTAACGAAAAGAAAACACCGAGAGACTACAAATCGCCAATTCGAACTCACCATTTGTAGGAGGATCGGTTGCCTCGGCAAAGAGCTGCGACACTGAAACTGCACGGAAGCCATCAACGCCTTTGGCGAGCCAAAATCCCAGAATATTCTCCATTTCTTTCTGAACGTCGGGATTACTCCAATTCAAGTTCGCTTTTCCTTTGCCCCACTGATGTAGATAGTAGTGTCCAGTTGCACTGTCTTTTTCCCACGCTGACGTGTAATTCACAGTGTTATTCAAATCTTTCCAGATGTACCAATCCCTTTTACTACCATTGATGTTCCTACGGCTTGCTTGAAACCAGTCGTGTTTAATCGATGTGTCGCTCGGTATAAACTCAATTATGACTTTCAATTCTTTCTTGTGGGCCTCGTCCAAAAGGTTTTTGAAGTCACCCAAAGAGCCATATTGTTCGTTGGTGTCCTTAAAATCTATCACAGCATAACCGTAGTCAACGTCTTTGTCGACTTTAAAGATCGAACTAAGGTAGAGGATTTTAATACCAAGTTCCTTAAGATAGCCAAGTTTGTCAGTGATGCCTTTAAAGTCGCCAATACCGTCTCCGTTAGAATCCTTAAATGAACGAGGGTAAACATTGTACATCACTCCGGTCTTCCACCACGGTTCTTCCTGAGGCGGTGGCTGACAACGGTCCACGGTCGCAATGAGAATCACAACAAGCAAGAGTAGGACAGCGACCACGATCCCAAAAAGAATCATGACGACCAAACGATGAGTCGAGTACGCATTAATCTCTTCCTGGGTTGGCTTTCTTATGCCACCACCGGGCTCCTTATACTCGCCGCCATCGACGATCTTAACCTTGTATTCGTCTTCCTTGTTAAACTCCACTTCTGCCATCGCTTTTCAATGGTACACAACTTGCAACACTTCAACAACCGAACGAAAAGAAACGTGGCAACATGTGCTACACCAACAAAACAGCGCCGTGTATCTAAACCCTTTCACCCCGCCAAATTAACCACGTGGTATATTAATGTATACTACGAAGAACAAAGGACAGCCTATCAGAGCACGAAGACAACAATATGAACTATATAAACCAGGTACTGTAAATGGTGGCTTCAAATCATAACAGCACGTGGCGAAATACATGAAAATCACATGATATCGATAGTTACCAGTCCTTATGACTCCCGCAATTTTGAGCTCCTTTTTCATTCCGCTGGCGACGGAAGGTCGGAGGAAGTTTCCTGCAATGGAGCAAGGATTATTTTACGTTTTATTTTGCACCTGGGTTGTTTTTGCTGTTGGTATTCAAGTTAGTGAAAACGCAGAAGATCCCGTCGACCCTCAGCCGCAGCAAGTACATATTTCTGCCACAGGTTAATGTCTTCACTTCCGTTTTGCGTTTGTGCATGTTTTGTTATTTTATACACCGTAACTAAGGCGGTCAATGAACGTTTAAGTTATTTGATAATTGATATTGAAACCGTGTTCTCATGGAGCATCTTCACTGCTCTCCCCTCCGTGTGACGGAATATACTTTTTTAGATGCTTAAATTTGAACCCGTCTATTGGAGAAGTAAAAGCTATGTAATAGTAATACTCAATGCTGACAGTGCCATACGCCATACACGAGCAAAAGCAAGAGGGTCACTTGGATTATCTTGGGAAAAAACCTTGAAACTGTACACCTGTTAGAATCCCATTTATAATTCAGGTGATATTAGTAGATTTGAGTTTGGGTCACCAATTTTGTAAAGTCCCCCATATAGGTGGTTGATTCGTGAACGACATACAGTATATCTGGGTATAAAAGCAGAGTGTTGCATAGGCAGTTTTGAATAACTTGTAGAAAACAAAAAGGTTGGGAAACTGTCGAAACTTGGGTCTAGAAAAACTGATGTTTCAAGTGAAGGCCCTAGGTTACATGACCCGGACCTTCTCAGCCGAGGGTAGGTTATCATTATCAAAAATTACCTGGGACATGTCAAAAATTGGGACCACTGCAGTTCAGCAGGCACTGAAGGCCAACTCCACATGAAATTTCTGGCTTGCACAGGCAATGCAGTTTTTTCAAAATATGTCACATTGCCGGGAACAGTTGGGTGGCTCCACAACACTTCAAATTTTAGTGACATATTATTGCTCAATCAATACATGTGATATACAGAAGACTTTGGAAGATCATCTGGTCAAAACCATAATTAAATACTTGCTTCTTATTGGCTAAAACTTAAAGTCAAATTGCAGCAGTGACAACAGGCAAATTTTGTTGCAAAAAAATTCAACTGGTTAGATTTTTTGCAACTTTTTTTCAGCCTTTTGTTGAATCATTTTTATTAGAGAGGCTTTTCATCATGCTATGGCAGTGTGATAAATTTCCAAAAAGTTATATCACCTGTTCTAAAGCTTGGAGCCACAGCTCTAGTGGTATCTGGTATTATTGCTCAAATAAGAAAGTTTTTTTTCTTAAACTCAGGTGTTCTTTCAAAGTTATTGACCCAGGTTTGGTTAGGCCCCCTACAGATTATCAATCCTTTCCTGGCTCCCCAATTTACACTTTGTTTTGTCTATTTATAGGTGATGTGACTGAAATGATAATAACATGGGTGACAACTGCTAAAAATATTAGTTCTGTTGTTGAATATGGATTAGCTGATGAACCTCTTGAACTCAGTGCATCTGGTTATGCAACAAAATTTGTTGATGGCGGTTCAGAAAAAAGAGTTTTGTATATCCATCGAGTAAAGTTAACTGACTTGAAGCCTGCTACATCATATGGTATGCAGTCTTCGTTTTTTTTTCATAGGAGCCAGAAAATGTGCATGCATCCATACACACTGCAAGAGTAACTTGCATGGAACAGTTTTATAACACTTGAGTACACACTTTAGCTGATAACAGACTCATCCAGGTGGAATATGGACTTGTCTGGGCGAGATGTAAACTTGGGTAATAAGCCCTGTCACCACAGCACAGAAAATTTGTCTCTTTTCATATTCCTCTAGTTAATGCCAGATGATTTTTACTCTTCAAGCAGGGACCTCTTGGAAACTTCACTTTAAAATGACTATTAAGGACTCCAAGAGTTGGGAATCATTGTCTCCATAAAGGTTTCTTTTATATTGGAGTTGCAAGTGCATGCATGCTGTCTCTCAGGCATGACATTTGCTGTATATGGTCATTTTACTGATTGAGAGCTCTGCCTTACACATGTGCTTTCAATTGACTCATTTCAGACTATCATTGTGGAAGCATGGATGGTTGGAGTTCTGTGTTCAGATTTCGTACTTTTCCTTCTGGAACAGACTGGAGTCCTAGCCTTTGTATCTATGGTGATCTAGGCAATACTAACTCTAAGTCCTTAGGATATATTCAAGAAGAATTGACAAGAGATGATTTTGATGCCATCCTACATGTTGGTAAGCCTTACAGAAATTGTTATATACATTATATTGCACATGCTTGTTAACACTGTCTAGTTGAAAACTCATGCAAGTAGAAAGCTGTAGAGGTCAAAGCTGACAACCAAAAAGGATCCCTATGTCAGCCATCATAGGCTTCAGTTTTTGGTTCAATTATTGGCCAACCAAACTTGGTATTCCAGTAATAAATAATATCGGGTACACTGGTTGTTGTAGGAACCTACTGGACTGATGTGTCTGTAAAATATCAACCAGGAAATACTGGCATGAAGATCCCACTGAGGTGGGTTAGTGCAAAGAAACTCAATTAAAAATCTGGGTCTGAAAATTGTAAAAATGCAAAAATACTTCAAAATAATTATAAAAATCAAAGTGCAAATGACTCAAAAATTTTTACTTTTCATTCTGTGTACTATTTCAGTAATAATAGTAATAACCTTACCTATATCTGTACATGAGAGTCTACTATGTACTTCTAACAGTTTGTTGGGACTGAGGACCATGTATCAATTGTCAATAGGGCCAACCAGAGAATTTCCAGATGTCTCAGTGAGCTACCCTGCCCATTACCACCTATGAGGTGAAGAACATTGCACAATATTAGTTTCCCTGTGTTTTGAGCAGAGCTGTAATCATTACCTTTTATCTACCATTGTCAGTGGATTCTCAAATTTTTGATGATTTGGTTCTTCACTATTTAACACCCTTTATGTCATTATACTGTATCAACATTTTTTTTGTATATTTTAGGTGACTTTGCCTATGACATGGACTCAGTAAGTAATGGCTCTTGAAAATGTAAACTTTGTGCTTGATTGAAGTTTGAAGTTATGCCAAATTGTCCAGTAGACAGTGCTACTGTATTTGTTCCAAACATGAATAGTGCATTTGTTCAGTATATTTGTTCATGCATCCACTCTTTTATCTTTTTTGTCAATTGTCAACAATCAGCTGTCAACAATCTGTTTTTTTGCTCTGGAGTGTAATTGCAATCTGTGACTGAGTGAGGGCCTATGTGCAAGGCATTAGATTTTTAAATTTGAGTTTCGACATTTCATTCAAACTTTCAGAGTATAGATTGTTGCTGATAATTAACCTACCTTAATGAAAAAAAAAACAAACTGCCCTAGTTTGAAACCATGTTTGAAAGGCATTTAGAATGGCATTCAAAGCTTGTTCCAAACACCTTCCAATTGGTGCTAGCAAGGAACTCCCAACAGACATACTGTACAGCAGATATAAAAAACTTGAAAACATTAACCAATGTCAGTTTCCAAAGTTTAGCATCTTTGCATTTTTGACAAGTGCAAAGTGAATGGATATGCCTAAGGCCATTGGTAGCCCATCTACATAAGCAAGAAATTATATATTATAGGATAATTTTTAAAGTCCCTTGGTGTTAGGGTTTAGAGATTGTGCAAAATTCTGGAAGAAGAAGGAATTTTGTACATTTGGCCATGTCTAATATCAATCATTTTTTCCCTTGGTCCCATCAAAACTTTATTGTTTTACTTTGAAGATACCTGGTGTACAAATTAACAATAAGATTTTGAGCTTTGAAATTTCTGTGATTGCAGCCTTGCATTGTTATCTTGCAAACACTTTGGCTCTAAGATGCCTTGCAGACTTTCTTGTTGCATTCAGTAGTTAGGTAGTACTGCAAAACTTAAAATTACAGTACAAGATGAACTTAACATTTCTGTGAGGTTATAGTTGAGAAGGGTGAAATGATTGGTTGATTTAGTAGAAACCAATTGATGTTAGTTACTTGTATTGATGAAAAAAGTGTTATTAATTGTTGGCTGAAATGCTACCACTACCTGATATCTAGCCAATGAGATTGCAGCATTTGCATTTGACTTCAAGAAAGTAACTGATTGATGTTATTATTTAAAAGGACAATGCTCGTGTTGGCGATGCCTTTATGAACCAGATAGTCCCAATAGCATCACGTCGTCCTTACATGACTTGCCCTGGAAATCATGAAAATGCTTAGTGAGTGAATTATTTTCCAGTGTATTCAGGGTTTTCATTCGATTTTAGTTTTTCCAGTGATAAATGCAGGATTGACAACTTAATAGGCCTTTCTATGGTAAATTTACCCTTTTGAGTGGACCATCACCCACAATCTTTAAGACCAAGGCCTAGTTGTTCAAGGGGCAATTAGCTTAACCCAGGATTAGTTAAAAATTTGTGGATGTAATGACTGTGACTGTAGAAAAGGAAATTTACAGCTTTTTGTTCATATATCACACAGACTTACAAAGATTTTATCCCAGAAAGTTTTAACTAAAGTTATCAAACAGAACATGTCCAACAAAACAGCCACTTAAAGTTTATCCCAGGATTAACAGTAATCTTTCTTTGAACAACCGGGCACAGATCAAGGTGAAACTACATGTAGACTGGATACAGTGAATACTTAAGAACATACAGTATGATATCATAAAAACTGTAGATTAGATTGTTGACTAAATTTTTAACTCCATCCATTCACCATAGGTCTTTATCTATTTTTGCTCTTGGTAACACTGGTGGATTTACGCTGGCAAACACCAGACAATTTAACACATCAAGGGAAGCCCTTCTGACCAGAATGAGTTATTTTAGTTTGAAGAAATTGATAAAATGACTTGAAATTTGTGTCCAGATTTGTTAGTGTGCTAAACATGACATCCGGGTGATTTGATCACAAGTAAAAGGCCTGGCACTAGCAGCACAATAAAAATTCAGTTTCATATTTTTAATCAGTTCTAACGTTTTGTGTCTTTGGTGAAACTGTTTGAAACTTCGTGTCAGTATCCATTAACTCCTCCTTGTCTGTACAGGTCCTCAGTGACCTATGGAGACTTTAGTATTTAACTCTGGCTAATGGCAGACGATTTTACCCGTCAAGGGGAAAGACCTCGGACAGGAAAGGGTTAACAAGTATTTAAAACCTATCTCCTTAACTCCTTCCTGTCCGTATAGGTTTATCATTCTTTTTCTACAATTAGATACACTTTGTACCGTACTTACATCTATTTTAACGGTAGAAATGCTCATTAAATGGAGACCGTACTAGTTGCATCCGGTAAAGATAGAAACTGTGGGGAGTCACCTTAACAGAGCAGTACAAAATCGTGTCAAAATAGTTGAACTCAACCAGGTTTCAATCATACTCATACCAGTGGTTTCTTGAAACAGATAAAGTGTATTTTTGATAAAAATAATATTATGCCAAACTCATTACACTCTGAGAAAATAGGTAAAATGGTTCAAACAATTTTGCTAAACTTGGTGGCACTGTTCATTTCTAGACGGCAAACCAGAACATATCACACACACAAAAACTACTTTTCTGATTCAATTTTTTTCGCAGTTTCCAAAAAAAAACTAGTCCGAATTAAAATTCGACCTGGAAATAAGTCAAAATTACAAAAGTTGAAACCACACACTGAGGTTATATATTTGAGGAGTTGAACTGAACAGAGTTAATGTGGACTAGATCTACTGAGTTATTTTAAGAGAAATATTCGGGCTAAAAATCTTGTACTAGGAATGCACAATAATGCGTAATACCTGTATATCACTAGTTACGCATTGTCATTAAACTTTTCTGAATTGTATAGCAACTTCTCGAACTACAGAAACCGCTTTTCAATGCCAGGAAACTCTGAAGGACTCTTTTACAGGTAATTACAGTAAGAACGTTTCGAGTCTTTTTAAGTAATTACCGTTTGGGTAGAGTACATGGATAACTCATTTTATTACTCACTTTATTTAATAGGGGGTCATCTGACAGCCAAAAGGCCTATTGACAATTTTCTAATACAGTGCACACACCTCCACTTCTGTCTTAGCACGCTGGAGGAAACTATTTTGAATTTAGTCCAATGCACGAGGAACGTTTTTGATCCATTAATACAGAACAAGTTTCTTCAGACAGTTATTAACAATATTAGACGATCAGCGAACATTCATCAGGCTCGGAATCTCAGAAAAAAACGACTTCTAAGCCCTAGGCGGGAAATAGTTTTTTCTGAGATTACGAGCTTAATGATTCAATTCATATATTTCAATTCATATATTTCACACTTCATCATCTACACAATACAGAACCTATTCCAATTACAAGAAATAGTACACTAAAGAATACATTATATATCTAATTTTTTAGATAAGAAGTGTGCGATGGCTAGAGGAGCAATGCTTTCGAGCTAGCCACCGCTATTGAACGTTCACGGATCGTCTGACATAGCCCGAGCTCCCACATGAACAAGATTTGTGTTCAGCATTCAAAGTTATTAACAATATTGTTAGTTTATCATAATTGTTGTTCCTCCATAGAGACAATGTTGTTATAGCATTAAATATTCTGCCAACAGTGGTGTACAAACGTGCGACTTTTACCATGTGTAATAGACTTCGGTTGCCTTTAGTTCGAATTCACATAAAACCATTTCCATTCTTATCGCTCAACAATTGTAATGCATATCAATATTTGTCAAGTCTAACTAATGTGACTGATTATTTTATCGCCTAGTTGGGATATTGGGCCAGCACACATCATCAGCATCTCGACTGAGATCTACTTCTTCCTGCTCGATGGCTTACATCTGCTTGATAGCCAGTACAATTGGCTGAAGGCAGACTTACAGGTAAGTCTATGTGTACGCGTAATTATTTTGCATAGGCGAATCCCTCAGTTTTCTATGAAGTTGGTGTTTCATTGATCATTGGATTCCCTTTTAACCACAAGTTTGTTGATGAGAATGGGTTGAAGTTTGGGTGAATGTAGTTTTGTCGGACGATCGGTTGGTTTCCTCAATGTCCTGTAAATATTTCTAGAAAGCAGCATCTCCAGAGAACAGGAAGAAGAGGCCCTGGATCATTGTCATGGGTCATAGGCCGATGTACTGTTCAAATTCAGACGGAGATGACTGTACGAAAGAAAACAGCACGGTAAGTAAGCTTCAATGAAACTTTGTATAACTAATTTCAGAATCATCGTCAGGGTAATATGAAACGATAAATTCACATTTAACCTACGCTGCTGAAGTCAACTGAAAAAGTTGACTCGAGCGGGA
>JBAHVQ010000138.1:339545-365091 GCA_036872915.1 Nanipora kamurai
GGGACATCAAAGCCAATTGCCAGAGTGCTCTAACTGCAAGCAGTGAGCGTGCGCACAATGCAAAGCGGCAATGGCTTATCCTGTAGAGTGCTCAATATGACTAAAAAGCCATAGAGCGTATATATATATATATATATATATATATATATATAATGCAAAGCGGCAAAGACTCATCCTGTATATATATGTATATATATACACACATATATATATACACCAAGAATGAGAACCAAGAATGTTGTAGTGCTGGCTTGAGAATAAAGAGCGTTCAATACCATACCAGTAGAGCGAATAGAGAAGTGAAATTAGGCCAAATTTGCTGTCGCTACTCTGAGTTTCACGCGTTCAGGCGATCATCAGGCAACTATGTATATACATATACATACACATACAGTATACAAATACAAAAACATATACATAATATACATATATATGTATATACATGTATATTGTATACTTTGCCAACTTCATTGTGCACATCTCTCGTAGATAATTATAGAAGTTATAAAAAGAGCTCTATCACCTGCTTAGTAATTGAACATCCATCTCCTTGGCAACGCCAACGTCGTGAAACGTTGAACACCCAATGTGTTTGCTCTGTATTTTTAGGAAATATCTCATTATCTTCGTCTTTAACCACTATTTTCCTTGCTTTTGCTGTCACTGATAGGCCCGACCTACCCGGGGAGTTTCTTTGTTAAGCTTCTAAAACTTTGATTTTACTGATTTTCTTTTTATGTGCTTCAAATCTGTGAGCGGTTTGATTCTCGTCTAGCTACTTCTTCGGTAAACGACAGCCTGAAATGGCGGGCAAGTTCTTTGGCGTTCATATACGAAATTGCTAAGTTTTTAAATTTCTCGAAGCTCGAATGTCAACATCGATACAGAGGAGTCAATAATGCTGCTTCAATAGTTCAGACCTTGCACACTAGTTTTTCATGTTTGTTATTCTTGGGACAGCAACTGTGTAAACAAGGTTGGACATGCAGAACCGAAGAGCATAAATATGACAAAAGGATAAAGATTTATGGTTGTTTTATGGCTATAAAAAGTCTGTGAATTGCCATTACAAGGAAAAAACCAGACTTTCGGTTCTTAAAATGGTGCCTAAACAACCGTTAGGCTTGCCTCTTTTTGAAACGGATGGTTGCAGCTGTCAATAGATAGTTGTTTCGCCCACGACGAAGCGGAAAAAGAGAACCCGCCGGTCATCAAAACGTATTTACCGTAACGAGTTTTAAATAGTGTTTCGGAGGGGCCAACAGTTGCTGCTGACCTGCCGTTCGTATCGCAATGGCATGCAAGTGCCCCGACAGATGATTGCATGGGCAACAATGATCGCACAACTAACTCGCGCAGTGAAATAAGAATATAGCGAGGCTACGTCAGTAGTACAATAGTGAAATATGGCTTCGGAATGGTCGGGGGAAATTAAGATATTGGCGTTTGCGAGCTAAAGTCTCTCGTTAACGTCAAGCACCCGACCTAACGAAGGGAATTCGTTAACTCTATTCGATGGAAACAACGCCTTGTACTTGCATTTTGAAGTTAGAGCCTATGTTTCGTTAATATAACCGCCAGTCCAGCATATTAAGCTCAGCAACTAACGATGTTGCAGAGAAGCCAAAGTTTTGAAAAAATAGTATATTGATAAACTGTCTAATTTTGTCAAATTATGTCCTGGAGGCACGTGGATTATATGTTGGATTCGACACGACCATTTCATTTTGTGTTTAGTTTTGGTTTGTTTTTTTTTTCCTTTCCATTAAGGACTTCAGTCGCTTCAATTGTAGGAAAGAAACGGCAGATCTACAATAGCTTTATATCATGACATTACTGATGATCTTTAAAAAGCAGCGAAATTAATGTCCTCTTTGAAAGTAATCGTTCATTTATCACTCAACATTATCTACAGTCCGCATTGTGATGTTTCGCTGATACAGTAAGCATTGTACCCCAGAACACCAAAGAATCGTGTTTTTGCAACTGTTCATCTAAACTCGTGACTTCTAGAGTTGATGAATAAAATGTCAGAGAGCGCTTAGCGTCTACGCGTAAGAGATCACAAGCAAAGCTTATTGCCCATTATGACTTTACGACCAACCGTGGCCCTTGTTCATCTTGTCGTATGTTGGATTTGCTTTGCACTTGTCAATTCCACCTTGTCGGTTTGTCCCTGGAAGTGCGTCCCTGTAAAAATCAGATCAAATGAGGTTCAGTCGGTAATTTCTCTTTCCCTTTCACGTTTCTACCTGATGTCAAGTCTTTCTTCGTAATTACCAACTCATTGTCAATGAAACTCACCGGAAGTCACATCGACGCATGCCCACTAACTTGTCGTATTAAACAGGACCATCTGGTGTTGCCAACGTTCTATTCTCCTTCGGCGGCCATTTAACTGATCAACACTTTTCAGGTCTAGTCGTTTCCAGAAAACAGTCATGGCAGATGAAGATATCGAAGAGATCGCCGACAAGTTCGCCGGGAAGTTCGATGCAATCACTTGCTCAAGTTTGTACGATAAAAACGCGATCCTGCAGCGCGATCTTAAGCTATCGCAGGCGATGTGCCTACTCTGGCAAAACTCCACGACTGGTGAAGTCTCCGGCCGACAGAACGATCTTCACCTATTGGTCGGAGTCTACTGCGCTGGGCTACTCGATCTCTTGGTTCTCGACAAATTCACGGTCAACGATGTGCTCTCGACATGTCTTTGCCTAGTGTCGAAGAAAAAAATCCTTGAGGTTAGCGTCTTTTTTGTTTGCCTTGCGATCCTAGGTTCATTGCACCACGGCAGCGGCAGTTTTCTCGATTTTTCTCATTGGGGGAGTTCTAATGAACGATTTTATAAACCTCGCTTCATTCTTATTTAATATTAATCACTGTGAAACAAGGGTAACTCAAATGAATGAGAGAATTAGTCATCCCAGTTTCTACACTGGTAACACGTCCTTGGTCCAACTATCATTAGATCGGTCCAAAGCAACATAATTTGAAACTCGATCTTTTACTGTTTATTATTTCAGTGTTGGAGCGAACAACTCCAAAAAACAATTATTTGCCCACGTTCCATCAAAACACCTATTTAAGATTTGATAACTTTTACAAACAAAGTGAACGGTTATTGCAATACTTTTCCTCTTTCTTTTTTTTTGTTTTTCCTGAGGTAGAAAGTTTTTGGGATAAATTGCGTCTTGCATATCGAGAGGAACCAAATTATGTATTCTTTTATCGGCTGTCAATTTGCACCTGTGGCTTATGCAAATTCAACCAGCTTGCGTCACTGATCCAAACTTAACTTCTCTTTTGTCCCATCCGTACTCTGCTCTTTTCATGGTATATGTTTCGTTTATCTTAAATGCCTTTGACGAACCAGATTTTAACTACACTTAGGAAGAAGACCTTTGTTTTGTCACGCATCCCGAAGGCGTGTTTTTTCCTTTTATCTGACAACCAATAGTGTTTGTTTGCCGACGTGATGTCAGTTGTCTAGCGTTGGAGGACCTGCTTGTATTCATTTCGCCCACTTTTCTAGTTAAAAATCGAGTGTTCGTTGGCCACAGACGGACTACCTGGACTGCAATAGCTAATCCCGTGGATAAATCATAGCGACAGAGGCGCACAATCTATGATTTTTGAATAACCGAACTTAAATTTTACCCACCCAATGGAGAATTTTCCACTTTATAATGCTATTCGGTGGATAAATATATAAGGCCGGTTATTTAAAACATGAATTATGCGATTTACTCGCTGTGGCTTATCCAACGGATAAGGTATCCGATCTTTGAAACACCGACCGCAGTTTACTGAACCGTCCTTCAAATGTGGACACATTTAGTTGGATTTCAGTCAGGAAATCAGAGATCGCGGGTATCTCTTCCCAAGTGAAATACGGCAGTTAAAAATCGGAGATTTTTTTTTCAGGTATCTTCTTTCGTCGAGTTTGTTGTGCTTTTTTTTATCAAAGTTTCCATCAGTTCATTGTTTGGCGTTCTCGTTCAGAGACTTCTACCTTCATGCTACTTTAAGATAAGACGAAACATGTGGAAACAGATGGAAGCGCTAATACGTGCAAAATATGGTGGTGGGATTTTTTTTCCCGAATTTTTATACGACATCACTGAAAAAAAGGGTTTTTCTTTTTCTTCCTGTTTGCGTCAATGGTATCAACGTGTACTTCATCTTCTTCTGGAGATTGAAGACGTTATTAAAACTCAGCTAATTCTAACTATGAACTGATTACTGAGAACTCTCGAAACTTAATGATTTTATCATTCTCAGGTCGTATATCAGGCGCATGTGACAGTCCAAGGATTTTCTTGCGGTATACATGCCATTTGC
Source organism: Nanipora kamurai (assembly GCA_036872915.1). Classification (NCBI taxonomy): domain Eukaryota; kingdom Metazoa; phylum Cnidaria; class Anthozoa; order Scleralcyonacea; family Helioporidae; genus Nanipora; species Nanipora kamurai. The sequence continues at coordinate 343,890 of JBAHVQ010000138.1, forward strand.
TAGATATGCTCAATTTGGGGTACTGGCATCCATAAACCTGAAACTTCGTGTAAATATATCAGAGCATCTGCCCAACATAAACTACACACGGGGTATCCAAAATATTAATCATTTATTCGGTACCCCTATAGCACACTTTATAATGCTGTTTTATTGTTACTGTCGCTTTGCCTAAACTCGACAAAAGTTCTACCGATATTGCCGCACAAACTAAACAACCGAAAGGGCAGTTAGTATTTAAAATTTCCGTGTCTCACCTCGTTTTTGGGTAATGTGTTACCAACGCACTTGTTAAATAGTCGAAAATTACCAAAAGATCCAATCTAGTATGAAACCTAATTAATTTTAGTTAATAATCTTGAAAAAAAAACTATACCGAAACACCTACTTGTTTCATTTTTCGTGTGTAATATGAGTCTTATGATCACAAATCAAACCTTCGCCGAAATCGTTTTGTATTCTCCGCTAATACAGTATTTAACGGGTGAGAAAGCGAAGTGACCGCTGTTATCTCGTGCTTTTTGCGATTTAATATAACTTAAATTTTATGGATGGAGAATATTGCCGAATAATGCGGCGAGAGTCTTCTCATCCTTTTCTGATTCCTTGGACTCTTTGATACAGTCCATTGCTTGGCATTGCGCTTCGAAAATGCCAGTTAGCCTAAGTTTGTTCTGTTTGTTTTACCAACTTGGCTGTCTTTCTTAAATACAAGCCAGAATAGTAACTGAGAGAGCAAGTGAGCATTTCACTCGAGTTGGCTTGAGAGTAGCTGTTTTATTTGCCAAAGTTTAACCGATTGATGAAGTTACCCGACAAAAAATTAACTCGAGGAGCTTGGAAGGACTTTGACATGCGTATACCAAGCTTAAATTAGAAGTCGTCTATCTTTTTCTTACTAAAAGCTCAAGTTGGCTTAGATGTAATTCTCATTTAAAACACTGAGTCAAGATTAGCGTCGTGAATTATCGTATTAAAATAGTAATCCATGGATTTCGTTTGAAGCTGAACCAATTACTTGCAAAGTTTGAACGCCAGTTCAAAGAGTTTTAAATCAGAAACGAAAGACACAACGGGACGTAGCACGTGGCAATATAAAGGGCCGTGCAAATTCACATGCATTTGTGTCCTTCAAATTGAATTTTGTTTCCTTGAAAGTCTTAATTGAAAAACGGAGTCCTATATTAGCGTGTATTCTGGAAATATTGCTTCTGTATTCGACATTTACCTCAACTAGTGGAAAAACGACCCCGCTGCCGAAAGGATAATTAGTGGCTCAAGATGTTTGATTGGGAGGGGGAGGTTAATTCTTACAAAAAAGGTAACACAAGTAGGATACATTCCACCAATTTCCCAAATTCTGTCTGATCAAAAATCTTGAAAATTCGATATGTTGTTGAACTTACTCTGTTTTCTGTAATTACCAAACTTAAAAGAAATTCACAGAAACCAACATCCAAAAGTTTCACATTTGCAAGTGACGAGACGGGGCTGTCATGACAGAATGACGATTCGACAAGATAGCTATCTACCCATGAGCGTTAAGGCATATTTAGTTACCAGTCTCCTATTAAAAATTACCCTAGGGAGTCTCCTTAGAGAGTAGAACTTTTTTGAACTATTAGTTAAGTAAGTCCTGGGAAAACAAGTCCGTGGAATTAAGTAAATCCGTGGAATCGGGGCTCCCATCAGACAGCTGACTTTCAATTTAACTTCAGCTGTTAAGAATTAAAAAGAAAACGAGCTGTTAAGAGCGCTGTTCTAGCCGTCTACGGAAAAAAACATCAACGGATAACTCGTTTCAATTTTGGCTTGCATGAATAGAGCGGTTTGGCGGTTTTCTCCCATATTTTTAATGGGGTACAAATGGAGCGAGATTTGCTGGAAACATACAACAATTTAAAATCTGAAAATACTTTAGGAAAATAACTGCCATTAAGTCTCGTCTGTCTTCAGAACAGGAAAGTGTTAGTCCATCTAAATTAATCCTTTCATTCGTGCTGTGTGACTACTTTTATTATTTAATTCTGTCTAACGCCAGACGTTTTTATTCGTAAAGGAAAGAGCTCTAAGCTGGGTGCGAATGAAAGGGTTAACTTCTACCTGTCAGAATAGATCATAATTTACTCTAACTCTAGACAAGTTTACTCGTCAAAAGAGGATCTAGACTGGAAAGATATATTCTGGAAAGAAAGGGATCCAAAATGTACCTAAAATCTTTGTAGGAAATAGCTTATATCTCGTATACCTTCGCGAAAGATTTTTATATGAGCCGGATTTTGTGGAACTTTTATTTTTTTCATTATGAAAGATCAAAACTGCCTTGTAAAGGTTGTTCGGTTAACTTTTTAGGTCCTGAGGTTTATCGTTAGCGAGTAAAACCGTCTGGTGTTAATAACCAAAGTAAATAATGATACAAGTTCTACTGGTTAACTGCCAAAAATGTGAATACTAGTTGCCAGTACAAGTTTTAATTTTAAACTGGTTTAAAAAAACCTATCTTTGACATGTTTTTGTGAATGGAAGGGGTTTTAGACTTTAAATTTCCTATGGTCTTTTTTGGAAGATGACCAAATACTCGTCTATTTCCTAGTCTGGAAGACTATCAAAGTGTCAATTCAAATCTAGACTGTTGCAAGTGAAACATTGATCTGCGTTTTGACGTGTGTTGTGGCAGGCGATTCCCTAAGACCATTTATTGTCTCTTGAAGGAGAACGTACTCCCGTCAGCTCTTTTTTGTCTCTTATTTATTGTCTTATTTTCCTATTCATTGTCTGTTATTTATTGTCTTATATTCCTATAGTCCTATTTATTGTCCCTCTTATTTATTGTCTCTCGAAGGAGAACCTACTCTCGGCAGCACTTTTTTGTCTCTTATTTTTAGTCTCATTTTCCTATCCATTGTCTGTTATTTATTGTCTTATATTCCCATAGTCCTATTTATTGTCACTCTTATGTATTGTCTCTCGAAGGAGAACCTACTCTCGACAGCACTAGTCCAAATCCACAGTATCGTGTATTTACTATATATATCTTGCTCTATTTAAACATAATTTAGAATCTGCGAAATGAAGACAGCAAACTGATTTTTAAACATACTCCATTTGGTCGTTTTAGACAAACCGAGCGCAGCTTTTCGCACCGCTAAAGCAATCCTTTACCGAACATGCCTGAAGTTCCTTGCTTGTCCAAATAAAATCATCCATTCCGATAAGTTTCCTAAAACGTCTTATATTTTCATGTCTAAAGCAATCAAACGACATACGTCTCGAGGACCTTAAAATGCTGGAAAGACTTCACTCTTTTCTTTTTCTATCTTAATTATCATATCGTGGCTTCCTTAGGCAGTACATATGGCGAGCCTGCATCCTTGCTCACCATTTGAGTCGTGGTAGCTCAATGGTTAGGGCGTCTCACCGGTCATCAGAAGGTTGCGGGTTCGATTCCCGTCTAGTGCTCAGAAATCGTTTTTCTGAGAGAACGAGCTTGACGAACGTCCACTAGTCGTCCAGTTAGAAGTGTGGAAAGCATGCCAGCTGAGTCATTTATACCGTTTCATTTCTGGAAAATTTTTTTTTCCCTTACTAATGACGAATACAGGGTGAGGGGGCGAATCCTAATTATTTTCGGACACTGGCAAAGTATCTTCTCTAGCATGTTTTACGCCCACGCATGTATAATCATCACACGTTTAGAATGACGAGCATCACAATTAATCTTAATGTTTTTTTGAGATTAGGGAAGCTTGCAGCTGGTGCCCAATTTTTTTTTCAAAGAAGGTTCTGGACCTTTGTGATCAACTTTTATCAATATATTACAAACAAGTATATCTCTCTATTAACCATAATTTGTTATTTTACTAGCGACTGCCAGCGGCCGTGTATTAATTTAAGTAATAAAACAGCACAGGAAAAAAAAATAGCATTAAAAAATCACCATATGGGAACACCGTGTATGCTTATTTTAATATCCGATGTTTCGTCCCTTTAAAACGAAATTTCGTTAGACTATAACTGCAAGAGAAGTCAGTATCATTGACAAGACGCTATTCTAGGGTTGAACTGACTAAACCTATTTCCCCGTTTTCAATGTGGAACAGCGCGCGTTGATTCACTGCTGCGTTCAATTTGTCAATTTCCCCTAGGGACACACATTCCCCTCGCGTTAAATCTAAATGGATGTCCCAATCACTTCATGACCATTGACTAGCGTAATTTTGCGAGAAATGACGTCAATCGATGATAAAATCTCTCGTTCCAACGATTCATTAGATTGGCAACATTGAAGGTACATCCACCTACCTAGACGATGTCGCTTTGAACGATATGATAGAGCATCGAAATCATCCACGAGAATTGGTCGACTGGCTTGAAGACAGTGTAGACAAGAATGACGAGGAGAGCGCTGCGATGTGTACCTTGAACAGCTTGGTGAAGAAGGGGATTTTGCGGAAAGAGAAGTTGTCCATTGGCACAAGATTTCACCTCAACAATCAAGGTAAGCCAAGATGAAAGAAAAAGTACTTATCTCGATTCGTTGTACATTTCTCGGTTTTGAATCACTGAATATGGAGGAATATTTGAATGGACGGGAATGACCAGCTGTACTTAAACCTGGGACAAGTCAGTTGCTAACGACTTGCAGATCTGCAAGTTGTTAGACGTCCACAATTCTTATTCAGATGTTATAATTTATTCATTTGACTGCAGAAATTGTAGGTTGGTACTCTTGAAAGCTCTTGGTGTATCTTGTTGCCCAAATTGTCGTAAGCCAAGCACTGAGGAAAACTCTGAACTTCAGACGAGGCTGATTTTTGAGTCCTTGGCTCACCGCGAAGGATTACTGGATATAGAAGGCGTGTTTGGTAACGTGACAGGGGGCAAATTGAACATTTGCTTTTGTCCTTATAAATTCACCATATTGGATTTGCGTCTGGGGGCCCACTATCAAAAAATTGTTCGAAAATAAGGCCCGGCTGTTAAATTGTTTTCCTGCGAGGTGGCAAGAATACCACGTCCATATCTACTTATCTAGTTTCCTCAGCACGTCACGATATCAACCAAAAAAAAGAAAGAAACTATCTGCAATGGTCGAGAGAACAGTGTGGTTTTCTATAAAAATAGTCCTGGCGAGAGCCTCTTTTGAACCAAAGGCAGATTTGTAAGGGCAAACGCCGAACCCCATTGTTGATCCCTCCGTATTACTGGAAAAAGATCAGAGCCCGCATGTTATGTCAAGTAATTCTATGGCTTACCACAAAAGATACATCAAAAGCCTATTACAGTGTCGATTGCAATTTCTTTCTGTCTTTCGATGTGTTGATTTCAACAAGCAAACCGAACATTTCTTTTATAGAGGTCAAGCAAACTCTTGTCCAAGAAGTTCGAAATTCTCTCCTGACCGAAGCAAGCCTTGACTTGTTCATGAAGATTCTTCTTACGTTCCTTCAAGCAGCTGACCACTATCGAGACAACTACGAAAAAGACAGGATTTTCAAACAGTACTTTAGCAAGCAAGAATACAAACAAGCCAAAGCGCGGCTAAAAATCATCTCACGTGACTGGCCACCAATTCCCAGCCCGGTCCCCAACAATGTTTCCACATAAACCCAAGAACGATATCTGGCAAATTATTCCAAAGACATTCTCAGACGTCCAGATACGGAATTACTCGATTTCAGCATCAACAATTCTTGTAGTTAAGCTTTTAATAGGAGGGTCTTTTAGTTTTCAGAGAAAATGCTACAAATGAAACGAAAGTAAAAGTAACAGTGAAAAGTAAAGGTAACAAAGAAAAACATGTTAACCAAATTATAGAAACACATTGTTTATGTAAAGGAGGAGTCCTCACGCGAAAGAGTGAGCTTTCTTGGTTTTATCGAGTAATTCTGCGCGATCTATTACAGTTGTGTATTAGTATCAGTTATAGCTGCAAGTTGAATTACTGGAAAAGTATTTATGAGAATCGTACATTGCCTGGCGCAAAGGTACTCTCGATTATAGTTCAATGTTTATTTGAAGTTTAGTCTAGTTTAATTGGTTTGATAGATATTTGCATTTCTATTTTTGTTCTTTCGGAACCATTTTCCTTTCAAAAAAAGAATTATTAAAACTTCGGATATAAAGTTAAGATAACAACACAAGGTTCAATATCGTAGGTATTTATAACATTTATGAGGTTCAGTATCACAGGCGTTTCTACCCAGATTTTAAGCTTTCGTTTAAGAATTCAGTTACACTGGAGTGAAATGTACCTGTTAATACAATACAGTAAATACTAAATGCAATATGTCAAAACAGTTAAATATTAAAATTCTTTAATCAAATGTGCGTCTGTAGTTCTGTTTTCAGTTAAATAAGATATAGTCATCCTTCGGTAAGTGATGCAGACAACACGAAATAAGAATATTTGTTAAAGTTAGGACTTCGGTCCATAATAGCAGCTAAAGTACCAGATTTTTTGCTCACTTATAGTACTCGTTAATAATTCATGAGGGAAATACAAAAGAAATTAAGGTTTAATCAGTAGTTGTAAATGTGATACAAAATTCTCCTGACTTACATAAATTTTTTCCTCGATTTTTCTGTTGATAACAATTTGAATCTTCACCTTTTTTGATGAACATGAATGTTAATTTGAAATCGTATTATAAGTGCTTCACAATAATCGCGTCTGTAACACCGCCGCTCGTATTGTATATGATATTTAAACTTGTCAGTAGATTGTTGCAAGTGAAGATCCCAGCTATCCATTTAAAGAATGTAATGTGCAATTTAGATCAGTCATTAAATACTTAAGGTACCTTCTCTGTTCCATCTGTATTTTGGATAAATTGTTTAGTAACCCCCTACCGAGATATCTTTCCCTCCTTAACGGTGCCTTTAATTAAAGGTGCTATTACACCAGCCAATGCAACGCCATGTGACACATCACTAACTCCGAGCCCAAGATACATTGCCCCACTTTTCCCGACAATCGAAGTAAACTTTTTACATTTTCGACAAATAAAACTCAAAAAAATTTTGCGACTTGCTTCTATGAGTTCAAGCTTATTGTTCTTACTTTACCGTGCCATTCGCTCTCGATGTGTCTGATTGCTCCTCGATCGAATTCATTGTTGCCATGGAAATCTGTTTCAATAGTGATCTGCCTGATTGCGAACTGAGTGAAAACAATTTCTTGTTCAATTGTGTACTCCAGTTATTTAGCTAACAATGTAGCATCTGCCACGTTTTAGAAGAGACCTCGCTGGAACTTTTTGCTATTGAATTGGCTTAGATTTAATCAAGGAACATTTTCTGGCCGGAATAGGTCAGATAAAATCGATACACCATAGATGAGGTTTTCGTATTTGCGTTTGTTTCTTAGTTTGACGGCGTTAATAACACTTGGGTTGGCGTCGCTCCTCCTGAACAATGTTTACAAAACTATATTCGAGGAGCGAAGGCCTGAGTTCTTAACAAATTTTGAAGTCTTTGTGAAAGATTGGTGCCGCGCACGACAAGGAAGAACAGACATTGGATCTGTGATAGGCTCCTGCCAAGATCAGATAAAATGGGAAAACCGGGGGTCCGGCTTACCAACGAATGCCAATCGGAGTTATGTTTCTTCTTGGGATTTAAAACCGGCCGGACAATTCAGCCGATTCTACATCCAAGCAGTTTCAGAGGACGGACGAAGAAAGGCAACCGGTGGGGACTGGTGGAAAATCTTCATTCGAGGTACCTTGAGCATGAGGCCGACTGTATTTGACCTTGGCAATGGAGCGTACGAAGTTCTATTTTTGATTGTGGAGCCGGGAATTTATTCCGTGGAAATAACCTTAGACTATACTTTGTGTGACGGGTTTCGAGACCCACCCGATGACTGGTTTATAATAGGTACGTTCGGTAAAGTTTGACATCATAACATATTGAATCTTAGAAGAAGTAAACATTTGTTAAACAATTTTATGAAAATGTTTTTATACTATTGTGTTGTACTATCTACCCAAATTTGTCGGATGATCAGTCATATTATCCACTAAATTTTGACCGTTAAAATCGCTTTTTGATCACTTAGTCGGGCTATTTCTCCTGACGTTTTCTTCGACAGGCAATGCACAAGGTAAAATGCAGCCCGACGGCGTGTTGCGAGGTCATGCTAAAGAGGATCTTCGGCAGAAGCCGTTCCAGGGAGGAAGGACCTTCATGATGAATATACAGTTGCCCACTACAAAAGGTGATAGTGTAGCTAGTGATGTGGAGTAGTGGGAAGGAAAGAGGAGAGGAAAGAGGGGATGGAAAGGGAAGCGAAGGGATAGGAAGAGAGGATTTAGATTAAATCGAAAATGTTTCTCCGCGGTGCTGTGTACTGATCACTATATACCAGGATTGGAGAAGGTAGCTACTGTCAAGACACCATGACTAGTCTGGCTGGCCGTCATGAAATTTTGTAACTGTTCAACGTTCAAAACAGAAAAAAAAGAACTAGATGAGTGAATTGTCGATTGAAGGAATATATTTGGCATCAACACTTAATAATGTGAGATGGATTTTATATTGTATAAACAGTCGGCAGAGCACTGCACCAGATTCGCGGGATCACGGTTCCCATTACCAGCCCGGAGGCCCAAGAGTTACATTCTTAACTGGTCCCAGTTAGGTCCTAAAGGAACACCATTCGGACACTCGACAATTTCCTCCATCTTACATAAATTCATTTCAGATGAACTGAAGTTTGTTTACTGCTGTAGGAAAAGTGTGTACTTAAAAACTTAGTGCAGTATTTCCTTGTGGTTACCTTCTTTTCACCAAATTTACTTGTTGCTTTTCGACTTTTTCTGACTTCCTCGGGAAGCTAAAACTTTTACCATTTATCATCAGCCCGGTCTAAGTTTGACCGAGTGACATCAGCATTTATTTCTACATAAGAAATGAGATTTGGAATAAATCTGAAGCCTGTAGAGAGCACTCAATAAGAAGTTATACAAGTTGGCGGCCGGTGGAGTCAAAATTAGTGAATACTGGCTATAGATGCCCAAATGAGTTACATTAAGATCATGGTGCTATACTGAGATTAGTGGTGTCCTTGATCTAGCTGTTGTCGTAAGGTGGAACTGTCCCTCTGATCTTACAGTTTAATGTAAACGTTGTTCTCTGCAATATCAATCTGTCCTGTTCAAGGTTTGTACCAGTTCAATATTCTGCCAAAGGAATTTTTTGCAAGCCTGCCAAGTAATCTAGATTTTCACTGCGGAGTTCAGTGCAATTTGATATGGGATGGATATGGAAGATGGGCTGGAGATATTTGGAAACCTTATTTAAAAGCAAGAGGTCCAGCTGGAGAAGATCCAAGATCCACTCGTAACAAGCTGAATAGCCCATTGTATAACACATTGTGGATTTACGGCGATTCTCAAGCTCGCCGGATGTATCATGAAGTTATGAATACAAAGTTATGTCGATCCCTTTTTAAATCCTGTAAGTTGAGCATGAATTGGGTTTACACCTACACTGGAGAATTCCCTTCTCAAGATGAGTTGGACTTCGACTACAGAAGGATAACGAATGACATAAAAAGGGTATTAGAGCTTCCAGAAATGACTGAAAATAGCGTGATGGTGCTAAACCTTGGGCTTCACTATCTGCAAAGCACCAACTTTTCGAACTATGTAACGATGCTTCGAACCGTAGTTCGCTTGTTTAAAGAAAATAAAGCAAAGGGAAGGCGATCGGTGACAATGATATGGAAAACCACGACACCGCTTAGTAAAGAAAAATCTACCAAGGAGCGTATGTACTCAGATGAAAAGAGATTCCTAAACAACCCGGTAATCTAATTGGACTTATAGTGCGACTTTTACGTGTTTTCTAGGAATTCCAAATTTGAATTGTTGTGAAATCTTATGAGAAAAACCAATTTTCATGACACATACAAAGGCAGAAACATAACATGTCGATTCAATCTTTTTTCTTCTTTCAGCGTGTCGCCATGTTTAACGCTTATGCAACATCCTTGATGTGCAAAGAAGGCTTTGACGTGCTGGATGTCTATCCAATGACCGCATCATATCCCGACGGTACAGGTGGACCAGATGTGGAATACTACAAAGAACACGACATCGTTCACTTTAAGCATCTTGTAATGGTGCCAGTGCAAGAAGTATTAGCACAATACCTCACGGGGAATCATCCAGAGAAGCTATCAATTGAAAATTATCAGTTTTTTTAATTTCCTACTGATAATAAATAATAAACATAAATGTTAAGAAAAATAGCCAAAAATGATATATTTTCCTTACTGAAAGATATCCCAAGGTAGAAACGATCGAAGGCAAAATATCATCTGAAAGGTTATCCTTGTGTAGCCTTTCCTTCGTTTGTATCCGCTATGCCCGTTCGATAGTCTAAAGTTTGTAAATAGTCACGTTTTATATACGATTTAGAGCTAATTTTTCTTCCTTGAGGATGTAACGGAAATTATCCGGCTACGGAGAGTCGTCCTCTTGAAGATGCAGTAATATTTAGCTGGCATATACTCGCTTATCAAACGACATTCATTTGCCGACAAAAAAACTAAAATAATCGATATTAGGAAACCAGGAGAATTTGGAATAATTTGGTTGAAAAACTGGCCTTTCTCGAAGTGGACTCTTTCTTATTTCTTTTTTCGTGTGTGTATGTGACCTTTTTTCATGTTTGATGAGATAGAATGTTCTGTTCTCGTGTATATAGATCTGGAAAACACAATAAAATTATCAAGACGATATCCTTCAATATGGGTCAATATTTACAGACGAAATCCGATAAATAATGCTTTGATATCCAAAATGCTGGATCACTTTTATAATATTCCTTTTCGAATCATTTCCGACATCATCCATCTGATGGATGTTTTGGAGTCAGATCTTTGAAAAAAAATGTGTAATGCTGAGACCTGACACAGAAACAATTGTTAAGACTTTACATACGAGCAAACTCAATCTACAGAGCGTAGAGAGTGTAGGTGTTTGCAAGCTTGGATATAAACAACGAAGGGCTCGTTCTTCAAGCTTTATGAACACTCAGAAAAGTTGTGAGTTCCCCAACGGGAATCGAACCCGCCTCTCCCGATCGGGAGACATTATAATTTCCCGATCGGGAAAAGTTATACAAGTTCCAACTTGTATAACTTTTCCGTATGTATTGCCCACATTAATAAAAACACAACATTTAGTAATGTCTTTGAACAAGAGTGCATGTATCGACCCAGAAGCATATATTTGTAAAGATTAAAAGCATTTCGACTTCTCCGCACGTGACACCATAGTCAATGGAGATATGGTCTGGAAACTTGGCAAATTTCAAAGCACTTATAATGAGCTTCGACTTTATGTTGGTTCGGTCCTCACCGTACACAAATCTTTTGTTTTAGGCTTGTTAATATTTACACAGCACGGTGGAGTGATTGAGCCCGAACGCTGTCATTGGATGATTGCTTCATTATACCAAAAATATATTGTTCTCACCGTGCACAAGTTTGCATAAAGGTGAACAAAAAAATAGAACAAGGACTTTCACAGAGTTTCCAGACCATATCTCCATTGACTATGATGACAAGTATGTAGAAAAACGCAACACTGGAAATCAGTCTTTATGCGTTTCCCTCACGCGAGCGAAGACGGTTTTGACACCAAGGCAAGGGAGCAATCGGTTAACGAGGGAACCAAAAGAGCAAGACCAGAATTGGTATTTTTTTTCTCAATCTTACTTGTTTATTTTTTGCTGATGCCTATTTATATTGGATGTCTATATGCTTTTTTATACATGCTTGGGAATAATCAATCAGTCTCATCCCGAGTATCTGCCGTGATTACTCTTAACAAGTTCAGGTGTGAAGTAGGCCAAAACGTACTTAATTTGAGGAGTAACGGAAACGATTGAAACAAAATGGACAAAGCAGTCAGAGAAACGTCTCACAAGGCCAACTCAAGCATAGGTCACACAATTAAATTGTAATAGAAACGTGCGTACTCTGTTTGAAAACATATATCTGTGAGCTCTATATCGATGCCAATGGTTTAAGCTTTATACTCTTCTTAAAAATCATCAAAAACGAAAGATCATCGGTGGTATAGTTTCTTGATTATCACGGAAACTTTTGGCGTAAACCTTTTGCAACGATTTAAAATTGTTCTGAGGGTCAAGCCCACTGAGTTACAAAACATATATTTTGCTTACTTAATGGTATTTTGTGACAGTAATCAAGAATGACTTCTTAGACGATACCGATACAGAACGACAAGTGCCCATATCTTTTTCCGGACAACATTTCCTACTGCATCTACCTAGGAACAGCAAAAAAGTAATTACTAATCTTTTAGTGTAAGCAAAACAGGTGTCTGTGCACTGTTATAAGTACTCAGCCCTTCCGAAGTCAACATAAACTAGCACCACTGGAATCCGACAACTGTGGACGAAGAATGAGCGAAGCATGAGCCGTGGTCGAAAATTTAATTTTTGTCTGACAGTTATTCTTGCATTGGTTGTTAGTGCTGTAACTTTGGTAAGTCATATAACATAACAAGGATAAGTTTCGACTTTAAGTTCATGGTTGGTCTGACACAAAATCTAGATTTGTGCAAGATTAATGTGCTGCCTTGCTGGCGCTTGATAGCAATAAAAGCAGAAAACGACGTTTCTAGGTCATATTTTAAGATTTATATAGCTACTTATTTAAACTTTGATATATCTTGCATTTCAGTATACCTGAAATTAATGTCGTGATGACCTTGAAACTTCTTGCTATATCGCTAACCTTTATCATTCGATGTTTTACCATCAAATAGATTATTGTTCGGTTTAAATATGACACTAGTAGCCACTTGCACGCAGCAGAAAGAAGAAACAACAGTGTTATAAGTATGATTATTTCGATGCCCGCGAAAACGCTAGGAAGAAGAATTATAGTCCATAGACTTGAGGGATACGGGAACGAATGTGTCGCTATGAGGACAATATTTTAACGAAGGTGGGCTCAGTATTTTGAATTCTACCACTTGATGAAGCCTCAATTGATTTCCTTCAAACAGTGGATGAGTTATAACGTATTTACCAATTCATTCAAATGCATTATCATTCTTATGACGTCACCGGTCGTCTCACTTTCGTATCAAACAAACTGAAATATCTCAAAAACGAAGTGAGATATGGAGAAACTACAAAAGGAGTTCCTAAATCATTTCGAGTGCCCCTTCAAATAAGACCAACTTTATTTTCGCTTCATAGACACTTTAAGCGATCCAACTAGAGGCAGTGCGTGATAAAAGTCACTGGAACTTAAATTTTTAGAGTTTCTCCCTGGCCTTTTGGGTCGTTTCACAATTTCCCGAAGACCATAATGGTCATAAAAACCTAATAGAAACTATAGGCGTCAGTGACTGAGTAGCACCAAATTTCAGTCGATGTTGGGTAGTTTTGCTAAATGGTTCTTAATTTACCTAGGAACTGAAGGAAAATTAGATGAAGAGAATGCGAGCGGTTCTGGCTTACCGATAGTTCTGAAATGAGTGAAATTTTACTCGGGTACAGTTGGTGGTCTACACCATGTAAATTCGTTATCAGTTGTCGTTGAGTCGGAAGTTCATCAGAGTCAACGAAGTTTCGAGGACAACAGGGCAAAAGCTCAGGTGATGATAAATTTACATGGTGTATACTACACATTGTATGGACTTATTTATATCGCCTGGCAAACGTACAAAGAGTTTATCACTCAAATCTGTTCAGTGAACAGTTAAGGAACAACAGAACTATCGTAATGATTCAAGGAGATCGATTCCATTAACCAGCAAAACAGGAAGCTATATTCATGTATTTGACGATGTTCGATGAACCATGATACTCGGAAGCGTATATGGCGATCTTCATAAAGTGATAAACACCTTCAATATCTTCAATATCAATATATCAATATATCTTCAATATCAACCTTCAATATATATTCTGCAATATCAATCGCCAGGGTACGCGGTCGAGCATTTTGCTTTTCAGAGACAGTTTTCTGGTGTTGAGCTTGTTGTAGACTTTGCAACCCCAGACTCACGCGAGGTTAACGCTGACACAGGCTAAACTGAACCTTATCCCGGGGTCGAACTCTAGCTGTATCCGTTTGCATTTCGAAAATTTTCCCCTTACAGGAGGTGAAACCAGGTCAGTTTTTCACGTGTTGTAGATGCAGTTCTCCTCCTTGTTCAAATTTTGGTTTTCTGTATATCTCAGTAGGCCCTGTAGCAAGTTTAAAGTATCACCTTATAAGACGTTAGCTGGATACTTTGAACTTGTTAAACGTCTCGGATTGCCTGTGAAAGTTAAATAACGAATAACTGGAAAACAGCCTGACTTTGAATTGCTTCGTGTGAGTTAAATTTTTTCCACTACTTTTAGGTAGTATGTCGTTGATTACCAATTTGTTTTAACTAAAAAATTAATTTCTCAGAACACATAATAATTCATAAGTCAAAAATGCACATCAGAGAAGAAAGTTTGAAACTGGTGGAAGCTATCTCTCTGAGAAAGTTACTACTTCATTTGGGTTTCCTCAAATAAAGCTGAAAGTGTAAGAATCTGTCAATCTTAGTAGCTATTTTACATATTGAAAATACCATTTGAATTAAAACGCGAATATTCATTTATCCAATAATTTTTATTTTCGCCCAAATTTGGCATGTTTTCCAGATTAAATTTTAGCGCTTAAAATTTTTTGTCTGCTTTGGGATTATCTTTAGGATTACTATTAGGATTTGGATAACAGTTAGGGTTAGGCTTGGCTTAGGCTTAGGATTAGAATTAGGATTAGGGTTAGGATAAGTGCTTAGATTAGGGTTAGGGTTAGGATTCGAGTCTGGGAAACTTAATCTCAATTTCCCTTCAAGAGACTGATTTGTTCGAGAAACTGGTTTGAATTCTCGTACAGGGTTCTTCATCCAATTTCAAAATACCGCAAAGTTTTTCGAAAATGACTGTTTCACCTCATTTTCTAATCTTCATTTGTGTGTTTAGGAATTGCACGAGGAACTCTGACTCGCAGTTGAACTGTTTCTATAACTTTTTCACGGCAGGAATTCTTGATTTGAGGACCAAAAGGCCTGAGCAAGAGCAAAATGAGAAAGAAGACTGATCTTGCCGGGAAACAGTTAAAAAGCACGAGCACAGGCACAACAGTAGACACAGTCAATCACAATCACCCCCTTTTTATTTTAATTAATTAATATAAATTGAATTAATTGTATTATTAATTAATTGTATTATTAATTAATTAATTGTACATTTAAGTTGTTCGAACTGTAATGTGCCAAGAGCTCAGAAAAACAAATAGAACAACAAGGTACATCAAGACTCCGAACAGCAATATGCATCAAAAGGAGTTTTTATTGTGAGACTGCAATTTCCGAAGTGAAATCAACAAAGTGTGTCGTACTATTGCTATGTACAATCGATATCGCACGCTGTCGACGGAGAAGATACGTCTCTTAACAATGCCGTATTTATTATAAATGAACACCAGGTTATAGTTTTGTTTGAAACAGTAACCTCAACGTCGTCATCCTTTAACAAACACGATATTACCGGAACGAAATTTCGTACTCTCGAGACTACGTTGGCTGTCTCGAGAGTTTTACAGCAGTTTATCCATCACACCAGATTCTCTGGTGAACTAAGGTAAACGAGGATGATCGTACCATCATGATCAGCCTTTATCAGACTGTTGATTTTAACAACATGTTCGTAGATGGCAAAACTGCGATTTTCACTTCATATAGACTTGATTTTAACTGACAATAACATGAAGTAAGCCCTGCATCTCCAGTATTAGTCTAGAGCGGCGAGAGCTAACGGTAGAGCTGCCTCCTCTACGTACAAGCTTGCTTTCGAAAGAGTTGATGAGCCACTGAACAAGTTACCTTGTACATGACATCTAGGCAGCCTTTTATCGTAATGAAATTTGGGAACCGCGTTTGTTGACCTGCAGATGCATATGATATGTAAAGGTGACGTGATCTCATAAATTTTGTTCCAATTGTAAGCAGTGTTTAGAATGGAATCAATCTATTGCAAATATTAGTTACGGGGAAATTAAAGTTTTTGTCTGGCTAATTTCTTTGTTGAAACTCCGAATATAGCGAACGGGGCCCGGTTCTACAAAAGCCGTTTAGGTTAATCCAGGATTGGTGCATGGAAACTTTGTGAATGAAATGCTGTTAACCTTGGCCAGGATCTTTAAAATTCTGCCCAGATATCACACAAATATAGAAAGGTTTCTTCCAAGAAAGTTTGAACTGAAATTGCTAAGCAGAACATGCCCAACAAAAGAGCTGAATAAATTTTAAATAAGGATTAACAGTAATCGTCCTTTGAACGACAGAACCCAGGTCTCAGGACAGTACTGAAGATGTTCTGTGAAATATGAATCAGAAAATCTTTTGAGGTTCGTTTTTCATGCAATAATTTTGCTTTCCATTTGGAAATATTGTAGCCTGGCTGGAAATGCACCGAACACGAACAATGCGAAGTTCAAGAATGTTGCGCTGGTTATCTGTTAAATAAAGGAAAAGGAATCTGTGTGTCTCGCTTGTCACTGGGTCAACGCTGTACCCCTACGATTCTTGTGAGTATTGTAAGTCCGCCATTTATGTGTAAAATAACGATGTTAAATCCTTGTCCGACAAAATGCCTCCCTTGATTAGAAAATCAGTAAAATCATCTGGCATTAACAGAGAAAAACAACAGAAGACTGAAGCAGGCAGGAAAGAGTTGGATAAAATGTTCTAAATTCTTATAATGGAATTCAAGTCAAGGTGCCATACTTTCCTGACTATTTGTGAGTGAAATGAATTCGACGCACTCCTACAATTTGATTTCCAGTGACATCTGGAGGCTTTTTTAATATAGATGTTAACAGTTAACGAAATTCCAATCAAAACTCATTAAATGTTAAGTAGAATTTGAAATCTTTTTTGATGAATTTAGAAAGTTTGGATATAAAAGAACGACAAAGCGGAACTGATTCTGCATTCACTTGAAATAGTTTTGAATAAATTTTTAAATTGGAGGAAGATTTTACATAAGTATGACGACCTTTCACGTCAATTTTCGCTCAAATCGCTAGCCCATTAAGGATTCTTTCTCTTGTCTCAAAACACTTCTATTGTCAAGGCACTCTTCTTTACTACTCTTTAACTCATAAAGGTCCGAGCAAATTGATAAAACTAGTAAAAATCTTTCTGAATCGTTCATCACGGTTTCTTGCGTTATGGCGAACAGTAAGTAGTGAGGATGGCACAAGGGCACTTCCCTCCTCTTAATTTTTTACTTAGATTCCAAAAATCTGACATTTCAGGTACAAATTCGAACAGTCAACTTGTGAAAAAGGCAAAAGTTGAAATAGTCCATAGAAGTCCTATATTTGGGGTATTGGGCCGAATGGAGTCAACTGCTTCTTGGTATCATTAAATCGGAGCAAGTACCCTTACTACTGTTTGAGATAATATTTCTCAGCCTGAAATACAGAATAGCGGTAACCGTCAACCATGACCTCCTGCTAAAAAGTGCTCACTTTTGTTGATTTTACTTTAGTTCTTGGCCTTGAATTTTTTATTTACACAATGTATCGTGCCTTCTTGTATTGTGTTCTGGCTGAAGCCAGCCAGATAATTTTAATCAGCATAGGCAGCCCCTATGTAGCAGGGTTGAACCAAAAGACCTCTTGTTCCAGTATTTTCAAGAATAGTTTCTTGAAAGTACTGGAACAAGAGGTCTTTTGGTTCAACCCTGTAACAAAGGAGATTAGAATAGTTTCAGAATAGTTTCTGGCATATTTGTCGATTCATTTCACAGCGAAAAGAAGAATTTGGGAGTAAACCTAGCTAGAAAACTCCACTCATATGCGTCAGTTTCGCATACAAAATGAGCCAGAAAAAAATACGCGTTGCAGAGTAAAATATTAAAGATTAAAAAGTAAATTGTCTGTCACTGGTGTGAAAGTCGATCTTTTAATTTCTATATTCTTTACTTGGATTTTCCAATTTTTAGCCTGGCCTGAAAGATTGTCCTTGTGAGGTCGGCCTAACATGTGCACTGTCATCGAATGAAAACCATAACATGCATGGAACATCTACATTTCGCTGCCAAAAGATACCAGAAAAGCATTTAGTCGCTGTAGAACGTAACGAAGAATTTGAATTAGTAGAGTGAGTTTGAAAAACATTCAAGTTCACTAGATCTTTATGGATGGAGCTATATCACATTATCGTTAATTACGGATAAGAATTAAGTTTAGCAACTACATAGGCGGCAGAAAAGGGATACTGGGTGGCTAACCTTTACCCAATGTTTAAAAGGGGCTAGGCCCCTCCAACCGGAAATTTATGGTGACGCATGTAATATGCATTGGCATATTTCCTGCATTTTTGACTTACATGGTGCGGACAGGGTCCTAAAGTAGTCTCAGAATACAGGAAATGTCATTTACTTTAGATTTTCTAAATTCTTTCGGAGAAGCATGTCCTCTAATACCCGTAAAAGTTCTCATCCCAATTACACTATAATCTGCCACTTATGAGCGTGTATGCCACATTCTGAGCTAAACCTGTGTGATCATAAATCAAGACCGTAATATTTGTAATTCTAATCCTCAAAAACTGTTTCAAAAACCATTGACTTAAAGATTGCTTAAAGAAAATAGTTAAGAAATAAAACTGGCTGCAAACATTGGTCTGGTGGGAAAAGAAAATCAACTAATTTAAGAAAACATTTAATTATGTTAGCAGATATAGTGCGGCATGTAGTTAGTAGCTTGGTGTATATAGATCAGTTTTCATCTATATACACTAAGCTACATCATGCCGCACAACATCTCCAATATAGATAATACGGACTACATGACTGCAGTTTGTAGTACACATGTCCACTACGAACCAGCACAAATAGCAAACTTCGCTCTTCCGTCTGAGTCCATGTAGCTCGATTATTAGAGCATGTCGCCAGCGATTACAAGGTCAGGCGTTTGATTCCCGTCTGGGACTCAGATAACTTTTCTACATACGAGCAAACTCAATCTACAGAGCGTAGAGAGTGTAAGTGTTTGCAAGCTTGGATATAAACTTGGATATAACTTTTCTAAGTAACAAGCTTGAGGAGCATGCGCAATTTCGATTTAATTATGGGTTAAAACCGTAAAACTTCGGTTCAAAAGAGAGAGTTAGCAGAACCATCACGTCGAGAACGCGTCGATTATTTTAATCTATATTTTAAACTTATAGTCCCATATCTTATGTGATGTGACTAAACGTTTTGTACTTGATACCTCGATTGTTTGAGCCTCGACTCCAACGGTAACTCAGGTATTATTTGACGCTTTTCAGTCTTTAACTTGCCAAGTATTAATTTATTAATTAACCCACCAAAACATTGATTCCATCACAACATTTAAAACAAAATGTTTGACAGTTTAACCATTGGCTTTTACAACTTTCCTTTTATGTAAAGATTGAGATGTTTGGCAGATTTATGTTGCAAAGATTTTTCTTAATTGCCCATCCCGAAGTTTGACTGGGAGCCTGGTTACCACAAAATTGACATTGCATTATGGGATTATTTTTAGGGACGATTCTTTTGTTAGTGTCCCTAAAAGCAGTTCCATGCTGTTACGTCATTATATAGTCTTACGTAGGAGGAACAAAGTATTTACGGACTCCAGACGTTCGTTTAACTTTAGTCTGAGTTGATCCAGCTGGTTCCTAGCGAGTAGTAATTACGTCGGACGTGTACATTAAAATTCGATTGCATAAGCGTTTCTTGTCCGAACTGTCATAGTTGGAGCCGTTGAAAAAATGAATATGACAGAGACGTAGGGAAAGCGAAAGCCAACTTTCTTAGACTATGATATTCGAGATCTCGTTGAGAATTTTGAGATGAATGAAGATGTATTGATCCCTAAATTTAATTCTGCCAATGCAAATGCCAAAAAGAAGAAAATTTGGACCGAAACTACTGTGGCTTTAAGCCCACGTGCAATTAACATCAACGGAACGATGGAAGAGATAAGAAAAAAGTGGAAGGAATTATCATCAAAACAAAGAAGGATGCGTCTGTACAGAAACATTCACTTACTGGAGGAGGACCTATCCAAACGTTTCGCCCTATAGCGAAATAATGTTAAACATGTATGGGGGACATTTGCTTTCTGTAATTGAAATTGAAGGTGGCATTGGGTCAAGTGCAAATGATCAACCTGAAGTTGCAATTGAAGCAGCAAGTTCGAGGGCTGGAAAAGATATTGAAGGTAATGGAGTAAATGAAGTGTAGGTTCTAGAATGCATTGCAAAAATACTTCCAAGGTGTTGCATCGTCCCGTACTTTCCGTACTAGGTTATTGTGAAATAGATTTTTGTTTCAATGGTATTTCTTCAAAGAAGGAGACAAGCTATTTTTAAATCACAGGTTCGTCTATATTAAGAATCCTATCCCGGAGCTAGCTGTGTCAAAAAAGAGACAAGGTGAAGTGTTGGAGAAGCTACAAGCGGATGTACTGGCTGCCGAACTCACGAGAATTGAGGCAGAATTGGTATAAAAATTGTATTTTGCCGAAAAATTCGGCTTTATTTCGATATTTATTCTACTCGTCATCTATCGAGCAATAGGTATTGAGTAGCGTAGCCGATCAGATGGTCGCATTTGCATTAGACTACTTGTAGGTTTTTATTAACTCCTTCCTGATCATATAGGTCCTCAGCGACCTATGGAGACTTTGGTATAATACTATGGCTAACGCCAAAAGATTTTACTCGTCAAGGGGAAAGTCCTCGGCCAGGTAAGGATTAATAATAGATAGGTATATGTGTCCAAGTAATAACATATCATCGTGCAACTTATGTAAAAAAGCACAATTTAACACATAAATAAGTGGTCATCGACCTTTGCCTCATTAGGACTCCTTGCGTTCTCAGTGTTCCATCCACATAACAACCGTCGTTTTCAACCTTTATGTCAAACTTGTCTACAGGATGTTTGAATTCTTTGCACGGTTATGAATGCCAATGCAGGCTGCATCTATCGGTATGCTGCTCGGGGACAACTCGTAACTCACCGTATAAATATTGGCATCGATGTTTAAGTACTATTTACAAAATGAGTGGCCGTTCTGTATCGGGGTATACAGTCACGAGGCAAAGCCGAGTGACTGTGT
>JBAHVQ010000138.1:366213-376558 GCA_036872915.1 Nanipora kamurai
GTAAACGAGCTTGACGAACATCCTCTAGTTGTTCTGATATTTACCAAGCTCCCACATGAGCAGACTTTCTGTTCAGTGTATAAGTCACAATTTTCTATCAAAAAAAGACGTTTTACTTTTCATTCTAAAAACATTCAAGGAACTTACGACAACCAACATCAAGGATAAGAATTTCCAACAAATTATCCACCAATAATGTATTTGAGTACCCGTAAAACTCTTTATGATCGCGACAAAATGTCCAGCTCCTGAATGATAACAAAAATTTACCCCAAGGTTAAAGTCGATGAGGTTATCAGCATGCATTGTGCGAGGGATATCATCCGATTCTAGTTACGTCACCGTTTAGCCCGAAACTCTTTGCGTTACCTATTCATAAGACCACCTCATACATGGATTATACCCATGGCATCATGAATCATGGCCGTTGGAAGCTCGGGAGGGCTGGTGCTATCCTGAACACCGAGAGAGGGGACCTCTAGATATGTGATATCAACGCACGATTTTTCTGTTACCGGTTGGTGCAAATAGATGGCACCGAGGATCCAATAAACTCCCACTTCCAAAATATGGGAAATAGCATTTCAGTAACTCCAAAGTTCAAAATTTTTAGGAGAAATATGCCCCCGACCCCCTGGAAACTGTTCAGCATCCCCTAACACGAAACATCCTTCTACGCCTTTGTGAATTACCCCAGCGACGTACTACTTCGGGTGAATGACAATTGGTGTAGTCAAGACCATGCTTTAATCCAAACCACAATTGTAACTCTAATCCTGACTTTAATCTCTAGCCCTGCAGGGACTAACTCACTCTGGGGGTCACACACAACCATGACAACCACATGTGAATTCTTTTTCTGGTTTCATTCCTTCATTCCACTCACCGTACACCCAGGCGACCACAGAGAGCTCAAATATCACGACGAACATCAAACACACGCCAGCCGAAAAAGAATCCAATAAATTGAAGACGTACACACCGCCCTGAAATCAGAATGTTTGGACGTATCAAAACGAATGGATTGCTAGCAATTTTTTTAATTCCGATCCACGTGAACAGTGGTGGACCCAGGGGGGCTTAGGGGATTTAACTCCCCATAAGTGCCGGAAGTGACTGCTGGACATGTTACGTAATTGACATTTTACCTCCAAACTGTTTGTAACAGTCGGTTTTAACCCCTTACTGGGTATGTTTTCTGGAGGTCTCCCCTTGACGGGTAATATCGTCTGGCGTTAGCCACAGTAAAATTAATATGTCGCCATTTGACAACAGCGCCCGGTAAAGGGTTACAGAGCAATGACATGATAAACGGGTTATTTTCGCTTAAAAATGACCGTAAGTTTGTGAATCAAACGCGTTTTAAGAACCCATTTTTCCAAGTTAGTCAGATAAATTCCTCTACTAAACACTATGACAATTTTTCAAGTGTAAATAACCAAAGAAATCATCGAAGAAAGCTGCGGGTTTTTTTTTTCTTATTTCTGGCTGTAGACTCTAGACCTCCGTATGGAAGACCACTTCTCTATACCATTCAAGCCATCCCCTTATGAAAATCCTGGTTGCGCCGCTGCACGTGAAAGCTGTACCACGAGCATTACGGCAGTTTAACACTTATCCGTTCCTGAAGAAATGGCATAATTAGCAATGTAACCAGTATTCAGTGAGGATTAGCAACCTGTTCATCCCACCATTTCGTCGAGGGGTAAATGTCAATCGCATGGTCAACTGCTATTCTCTATGGGTCGTGCTAGAACATTTACCACAGTATGCATAAGATTGTACTCACCTTAGTCACGCATGAACTTCCCAGAAAAAAGAGAACCAAGCAAACTGCTAGGACGACGAGTTCCTTGTAACGGCGGAACTTTTCTGGATATTGCTCGATAATTGCGGCGGATATAACTTCGACTTGCCCGAACTAAAATTGTCATAAACATTTGAAAAGTAATGATAGAAATAGTTTTTAATTTCGAAAGTTGAGCGTTATAGTTTGTAATAGACTTTGTTAAACCACTCTTAAAGTTATACACCTTGATGGATGGTGGATACGAACCTGGCTGTCTAACCCAAGCGTAATCAACATCAAGAAAAAAAGAACGGACCAGAGCTGAGGTAAAGGCAACTTTGAAAGAGCTTCTGGATAGACAATGAACACCAAACCTGGACCTGCGAGAGAGGGCACTTGAGTGAGCAATCAAATTACTAGATTCACGTAAATACACAGGCTTTTGGGATTGACTGAGCAGAGATGTTTTTTGCAGAACCACTGACAGGTAAGGAACCCGTAACCTGCTGAACTTCGGGGACTTACATCGTAAATTGATGATAGAATGTTAATAACTGTTCTCATTCAGGATGGCATGTTATTCTTCACTGTATGATTCCAGCGTTCAACAAATGACACACTGGGACCTGACCTATGTCACATTTTTTATGACAATACTTTACGGTTGGTAGATTAGTAAAGAGCAAACTGCATATAGAAGCCGAACCAACGTTAACCTTCCCATGAAAACCTCGGTTTTCTCCGTGCAACTAGGGTGGTTCCACAAGTAATCTTGATTCAGTGAATTGTGATGATCAGATGGACAACGTACTTGATGATCTACGCTGTCTGTGATCAAGTCTCATGGGAAAATAATCAGTCACTGACAAACCTTGCGATGCAACTTCAGTTACCGACTTCCCTTGAGACGCGGCCATATGACCAACCACTGCAAAAATTACAAACCCAGCAAAGATGCTAGTTCCACAGTTGACGAGCGATATGATAAGCGAATCCCTAGAAAATGCAGAAAACCCGTGTTAGTTCTCCATGGAGTTTCGTCTACAAAGTTTAATACTGCATAAGAATACTAATCGCGGTGACAACTTAGTTATTCCGGAATCAATTATTTAGCAAACTGTTACCTGTACAACGAAGGATTTCTCTTGTCATTATAACTTGAAAATCCTAGCAGCACACCTAGTCCGATAGCCAAAGAATACATAATCTGGGAAGCGGCGTCTATCCATACCTGATAAAGTCAACGAAAAGCTATTGAAATTCCGCTAGTTCGCTCCCGATCCTGTCATTTCAAACAAGTATCTTAAATGGTTGCAGTAAGCCTCCGTCGTTTTTCATGCAACTTGCCAAAAACTGCTTTAGGTGCCGCTAGTCTCGCACGACATTATTAAACTTGTAACATTGCCGCTGTAAGTTGGAACTGGAAAACACTTGAGTTATTTTTTGTGGCGTTGCAAGTTTCAACAAAGAGGTTCGGTTTAATTCTTCCTTTTTATCCCAATTACTGTCAGATTGTGCGTCAAATACAACAACCATGCCGACTTCTATTCACCAAATTGTATTACCAAACAACATGTAGTATCGTGTAAAACTACTTTTCCATACAAAATATAAAACTGCATTACAAGTTTCACGGGAGCTGAATTGTAACGTATAACAAGACCTTCAAAAAATCCATAAATAAGTAATGATTTTAGCCTATCAAATCATTGTTAAAACGTCACATTATATCTGATAAAACGCTGCTTATTAGTATTCTTTACATAGAGAATACTAACAAGGCATAGCTTGTTTTTCTCGTATGCTAATATTGTCCGCTGACATTGACCCGCTGCATAGACTCTACTAGGACACGATTTATAGAGTTCGTTTTTGAAGCCGTTCAATAAACTCGCTGAACTTGTTTTCTCAGGTCAAAAATCACTAGGGCCGCACCCTAATATAACATTCCTGCTCGGGTTTTAAACCTAACATAACATTCCTACTCGTTTATTAAACAGCACTTAAACACAATTTTACTACCAACCTTGAAATCACCGAGACGTTGAAAATTTGGTTTTAAAAAGTAAATGATGCCATCCTTCGCTCCATTCAAAGTTACCCCACGGAAAAATAGTATAATCAAGATAATATAAGGAGCTGTAGCTGTCACGTATACAACCTAAATAGAGACACGGATTTAATAACGTGACAAAGGTGTCCTTGAATGGCGGTTCTTTTAAGAACCTTACTCAAAAAAATCTGAAAAACTCCACTGAGCCACCAAATCCTCACATAATCCAAGCGCTTGCGTAGAAAGTGGGAGCAACTGCGAGACTGACCTTTCCAGTTGTACGTATTCCTTTCCAAATGCAGAAGTAGACCAACACCCATGCAAGGAACAAACAACCAAACATCTTCCAATTCATACTTCCAGGGTTGTCAATTCCATTTGTGATTTGCAACACATTGTTTCTATATGGAAGCCAGTACACTAGTATTGATGGTTCTGTTGTTAGCACCTTTCAACTTGTTCTTGTTATCGTTTTTGCTTTTGTTATTTAGTTATCAGCGTCACTGTTGCAGTTGCTGCCGCTGTTGCTGTCGTCATCGTTTTCGTTGCTGCTAATTTTGTTTCTGGAGTGGAGTTGGTGGTACCCATGTACGTCGTGCTCATGTTAGTCTAGGCATTGGTGTTAGTGTTCGCGTTCGTGCTTGTGCACACTCGTGCTCATGTTAGTGTAGGTGTTGGTGTTGGTGTTCGCGTTTGTGTTTGTGCGCAGTCGTGCTTATGTTAGTGTAGACGTTAGTGTTAATGTTTGCGTTCACACTCGTTCACGTATAAGTATGCAGGTATTGGCGTTAGTGTTCGTGTTTGCATTGGCGTTCATGTTAATATTGGTGATGCAATTAAAATTCGTGTCGGTGCTCGCGTGGTTGATGGTTTTAGTGTTCATGTTTGGGTTCGTGTTCTTGTTATTCGTGTTTGGTATTCGGTGTTGTTAGGGTTGTTGCCGGTGATGTTTCTGATTGTGTTCTTGCTATACCTATCGTTAGTAGAGGTATTGGTGATATTGATGTAGGTATCCGTGTCAATGTTGGTCATGGTCTTGATGTTGATGGTAGATTTGGTATTATCATTACTGCCGCTGGTGCATGTTGTTTGTTGTTGTTTCTGTGGCTGTTGTTTATGTTTTAGTTGTAACTGCTGTTGTAGTTTGTGCCGTCGTTATCTTTCTAATCAAGACGTACGCACGTGTAAAACTCTCTGCTCGACGAGACCCCGGTAGCATTTGGGTTTGACCTGTTATAAATAAAACAGTTCTTATTCCATTCATGGTTACATCCCACCCACGGTAAATCAGCTTTAAAAGAATGAAAGAAATAATAACAAGACCAAGCCAGGATTACGTTGTAATAGATGGAGACCATAAACGAAATGACCATGTTTGCGTAGCCAATACCTGGAAGAAAAATAGAAATAGTTAATAATGATAGTTAGGTATTTCGTTGCATTGTGTTTTGTTTTTGTGATGTGTCGTATTATGTTGTTTTATGTAGTGTTGTTTTGTGCTGTATTAAGTTGTTCAGTATAGTGTGGGCATGTATCATCGTGTGTTGTAAGTTCTGTGTTGTGTGAGGTTGTATTGCATTTCATTGTGTGGCGTAGTTCAATGTCGAACGCTTAATTTGTGATATCTCACGTACCTCCAAACAGAGGACAAAGTCTTCTCCAAGCTTTTACCGCATTTGTCTGCATCACCTGACCGATGCTCATTTCCATTAGAAAGACCGGTACACCAACAAAAGCCAAACACAATAGGTACGGAATAAGAAACGCCCCTGTACCGGTCAGGTTTGAAGAAAAAAACAAAAAGCAAGCGCGAGTTTAGTAGTTAAACAGCAAAAAGAAAGTTTTACGATCTCACTTCTCTCCAGAAGCGAAGAGTTGACCCTATCTTTCTGTTAAGGGACAATTTACTCTTTTTGCCAAATGATTGTTTTTGCCAATCGCCAATTCCTGTTCTAAGATACAGCTGATTGTTCCGTAGTCCTTTTCAAAATAAAAAAAGAATGGAAAAGGCTAAAAACAAATCTCACCACGTGGTCGTTTGTATTAATGTTATTTCAATCGGTGTTTACGCATGAAAATTGAGGAGCGCTGAGCATGTACAGAAGAGGTAAAAAGAGCTAACATCACTAAAGCTTCGGCCCCTTGGTGTTCTGTTGGTGTTTTTGTAACTCCTTGGGGATGCAGAAAAAAGGTTTTGTAATTCCTTTTTTTAAATAACGTAAATAAAACAAGCATAAGGTAGAAGCACTACTCAATTTCGTGGAATATTTAATAGTTACTCGCCCATAAATTTGTCATTTACAATGCATGTGCTTAGTTTGATCAATGGTGGACTAGCTTAGTTTGAAACATGTCTGTCGATTAAGTATCGTTTAAAAAGTGTCGTCGTTAATTTTTATTTATAGTAAAGGTTCGGTGAACATTTCTGTTCCCGTAGAGTTTTATATAATAAATTTCATCCTTTCTGCATTTTCATCGGTAGTTACCCGTAATCCCTCGATGGGGTCACTAAAACAGTGAACCAATCACAATTCTCCCCGTAATATCACGAACCAATGACATTGCTTCATTTGTATTGATCATTGATCACGTCAGATGGCTATTTTCGTGTATTTCAATGCCCCGAAAATTCCCCTTACGCTTTCAATCAACATCTTAAATACTTGTGTTCTATTGTTTCATTTTTTTATTGTTTAAAACAAATTCAGATAGGGATGTAAAGATATGACAACGTGGCTAGAATGTCAATGGCGCACGAGATGGCAATCAAGTTGCCACGTTGACATCATTTGTGCATTTGCTACTAAACAGACGACGAAAATATTAAATCTACCTGTTAAAAACCGAAAATCCCGTGGTTTTAGTCCAGTTGGAGAGCATACTTTCTTTTAGCTAGGTTTTAAATGCGCACTCTTTACTCAACAGATAGTAAATTTCAGTTGTTGAAGTTATTGATTATCTTTTCAATCCAAATTCTTTTTTGGCGGGAAAGGCAGCTTTCACTCTAAAATCCATCGAGACTTAAATCTTTTTAGATTGATCTGTTTAAGTTAGTTCATTGTGGTAAAAGATTGATTACCAGCCTAATACCAAACCGAAACGACTGTATGGACTTAGGGACAAATAGATTGAAATTTCAGTCGTTAGAATTAAGAGAGCTTGTCTGCTGTTTGCCATCTGTTTTCAACCATCGTGAATATCTCATAGACATACCTCCTCCATTCTTGAAGCACATGTAAGGAAACCTCCAGAAATTTCCATACCCCACTGCAAAACCGATACAAGCAAGAAGGAACTCGATTTTCCTTTCCCATCGTTCGCGAGGAACCTCCAGCTTTTCCTCGATCCGGTTCAGATGTATTGGCACTTTGTTGTTATTTTCAGTCATTTCACTACTCTGTGGAAGATAAGATTTAGGAAAGCACCATAACTGTCTAACCGAGGCGGCGTAAGAAAGAAATTCTTGGGGGAGGACATTCAATGGCATTCGCAGCCTGCCAAACGGCTCTGCTTGAGTGCCTTTAGCGCGAGTTGGCAAACGGTGTACAAAGGGGTAGCAAATTTTTGAATTTTGAGATGAATTCCGGTGGATTTTCAGGGTAAAACCCTCGGACAAAAAAGTTCGTAAAAAACACCATTTCTAGGGTAACATTTAACGCTCTTATAATATTTCAATATTATAATCTATTTTTTGCTATTAGATTTTAATGATTGCTATTTGATTTTTAATTTCCAACATAGACAGCGAGCGAGCTTGAAAATATCCATGTTTATAAACAGCGGGATTATCATAGTAATAAGTGAAACATAATGAAGAGAGCGTTTTCTTTCTATGACCGTGACCCAATGGATTTCTGGGCAGCACCGTGGGCCAATACAAAGCAACGACAACTTGTAAACAATTTGCCAACTATTCACCTTAAAAAGCTTAACTTCACTCCTTAAATGTATAAATTCTCTCAGTGACTCCATCTCTCGATCTAGTTTGCACAGGAAACTTTTCAGTGTCTCTGAAATTGAACTACCAGTAACTAAAATTTCTTGCGCGGCGCGCTCGAATTTTTAAAGTTGGTAAAACTCTTTTGTTCGTGTCTTAAACACTACCTAATTTAATCTGATTACGAATAATCTTTCGTAATTCACATTCTTAAACTTAAAGGTTTTGAAAAGTCGCAATTAAGAAAAATGAATTATGTAAAGAGGTTGATTTTGACTATAAATCTCTGACATTGTACCTTTTTTCAGTTTGAAGTCCAAAGAATTAACTAGGAATGATTTGGAGTGCCAATGATAAAACTAAACAGCCACGAGATGAAAGAATAATAAGCATTTTGATCCAAGTGCAAAAGCTTTCAATAATACAATAAGCTACACGTCGAACTGGCTCCAGGTTCAGTTGCCGCTCAACCACCATTTGCTCAACAATTGTAATGACGTAACTAATTCTCGTTCTTGGGCTGGGAGCATTGGCAGCAATTTCTGTTGGAAAGTCTAAGTTGGAAATTCACCTGAACGGGGGATTCAGCTTCAAAAATTACCTTTAGTTTAAGGTTTGTACGGTTGTCAGGTGCAGTATTTTGACGTTCCAAGAAGTAATGGCGGAAAGTTGACCCTATCGAACTCTCCATTCGCAGCGACACGTTTCGCTTCATGGTCAGAAATGTACGACACTTTATTTAGGCTGAAGGGAGCAAAATATGACAGTTCCCTTCACTTCTTATTATCTAGTACCAAATGTCTAACTAGGACTTTTACTCGGACTTATGCGTGCAAACTGCTTGGGCCCTTGGCCTTGAGCGGGGTTTTTCGATGGTTGTTAGTCCAAGGAATGGACCGGCACGAAATGAACTTAAGCCCCCTACATTTCTGTTCTACAAAACTGTACTACCGTCACGTCACCAAACCAACCAAACAGGGTTTTCGACAAACGCCATAAAAAGGCAGCTTCGTGGGTAATTTAAATGAAATGAGTAATTTTGCCGAATGCGATGAGGTTTTGTGACAGTATCCAACTGCCAATATTACAACAAATCATAGTCAAGCGTTGCTTTTGTGTATGGTAGTCAAACTTGTCAAATCTGCACTAAGGAAACGGTTGTTTTTGTAACAAGGATTACCGTAAGTCGTTTTCTCAGGCAATATTAATCAAGAGTTAGTCACATTTTCTGCATGTGTCGACTTCAAATTTCCAGAATCTTATCTTCAATTATGAAGTATCGGTTGCCACGAGCCCTTTGAGTAATTTGAAGACATGGTAAAAAACCTGCCTTCCTGGATAACAAAGGAATGTAGCCACAATTATAGACAAGAACAATAACTTGCCAGGCAGTGAAGTAAAACCTCCCATTGCTTTAGGTCTCCCGCTGCGTGACCAGGCAGTAGAACAGATTTAGAATCATGTGACATTCATGCAAAGGGCCTATTTTACTAATTTGAAACGTGAAAGTTCTTTTAACAGTTTCGTGATTTCTTTGAGTTTTCTTACTTTGTAACCCTACACTGCAAAGAACATATTTAGAGAATTCAAGGAGTTTCGAAATTTACCGTGCAGCTTTTGTAGGAAATTAAATATCTCCTCTCCTCATAAACTTCCCCCTTTGGCAACTCTAATTGTCTTACGTTAGCCAGAGTAAAATAAAATATCTGTCTGGACAGAAAACTGTTAAACATTTTCAAAAAAATATGAAATAATAAAGTAAATTGCAGCCACTTTAAACTTACTACGTAATTAACAATCGGCATGAAGTAAAATGGTTAAATAACGGTTAGTTCGTCTCTTTCATACTGTGAAACGACTCGTTTATTTCGCCCCAGACCGTACGGACAGCAGTAGTCGAAATACATGAATAACTGATGCGATTATGTAACGATCTTCTCAGGGCAATTCAACAAACTGCAATTGGCGGACCTGATTTTTTGGTAGCTGCTTCAAAGAAAATCTCGATTTTAAATGTATTGCACTACAGCAGATTTCACAGTCCCAGTTATCCATTCAGTTCCATAGGAACTGGAGGAGAATCGCCCGTTCCGTTTCGGCCCGTCTCGTTTCGGCCCGTCCCGCTGAACAGTGATCACCATTATTTTGGCTAGCGCAAGTGATAATGATGGTACTTGGCAAGACAAAGTAGAGGCCGAACTAGGTACAAAATCGATGGTAACAATGGACCTTATTCATAAGTGGAGGATGACTTAAAATTCTTTTTGCTGTGAACGGGTTTCCCGTGCCTGGGCTGAATAT
Source organism: Nanipora kamurai (assembly GCA_036872915.1). Lineage (NCBI taxonomy): Eukaryota > Metazoa > Cnidaria > Anthozoa > Scleralcyonacea > Helioporidae > Nanipora > Nanipora kamurai. The sequence continues at coordinate 376,294 of JBAHVQ010000138.1, forward strand.
ACTGTAAGAGAACTCGATGTTTTGGATGGCATGCAAAACGAATGATTTGTGACGTCATCGAAATAATTGGCCTTCGGGGTGCATGGTCAGCGGTAACTTTTAGTATGCCAAATTAAAGACCTCAACTTCTTCACATTAACTTTAAAATAAATATATACAGAAATATTTATCTATCTAATGAGATCATATCAAAAGTTCGTATGTACATCTCGCAGTACTTCACTTTCTATTAGAAATGACTAATATATGCATATAAATTGGCCCT
>JBAHVQ010000138.1:377888-403566 GCA_036872915.1 Nanipora kamurai
GAGGGGTATCCCTCACTTCAAAATTTTTAGGATGAGATCAATCTTTCCTATCCTCCATTGCCAAAAACCCTGCTTAATGGCTGGTGTTGGCTGGTTCTGACCTATCTTTATTTTTGTATCTTCAGCAACATTGGAAAAATGAGTTTTTAATAGAATATTTCATGGGGTATTTCTCCCTCCTATCTTAAACAGCTCTACAGAAATATCAACAACAAAATTGGATGATGTCTGAAAGACATGAAAAAGACAAATTTTGAATAAAAAACTTTTTTATTTAATAGTTTAATGAATGTTCACAGCAACTATTTGTCAAACCTGATGGTTTGTTCGTAAATTATCGATTTGTTTCTTGTAAAGTGCAGTCCAGAATTCCTTACAAATATATTTCATCACATCTAAGTCATCTTTAAACCTTGGGGTCTCCTTTGTGAATCTAAAATGTGGACAAATGATTGTAAACATTGGGGAAATATTACTGATGCAGGGTACCTGTTCAGTTCTGTTCATTGTTACTTGATTTCATCATACATTACAATTACAAGAAATCTTTGAGTAACTGTCCAGTTTTTTGATCAGAATTCACAAGGTAAAATAAGAATAAAAACTCCAAAGTTTGGCAATCGCAGATTTCTAATAAAATCAAAAGATAAATTCACAAGTATGGTTTTGCAAGTACTTCTTGCATTTTGACTTTTCCAAAGCCAAAATAAAAAACATCAAAAGTAATAGAAAATAAAGAGCACACACATTTACTCAATACAATCCTTTGCATATGCAATCTAGTAATTAAAGACATATATCTAATAAATTAAATGGATCAATTGTGCACCCTTCAACGGGTAATGAAGACAGCACTTTCTTTGAGGGCTGGGGATAGTTAATTTTTAACCAATTTGCCCATCAAAGAACAAAGATAAGCAATGAATTGAAATTATCCTTACCTCTCAGCTAGTCTTTGCCCAACAATGCAACCCATTTGTTCCAGTTTATTTTTAGCTTCGTTCTGAAGATAATGTAAAAATCACTTGTGACTTTGATTAGAAAACAAAGCCATGAAACAGAAGGGATCAAAGATGTCTCACGGTGAGCATGAAAGGCGACGGTTGATTTGTAGAATTTGGGGATAAATGAAAGCCCCTTTTTTGGAATTTATGGTCCAAATTACAGTATTCACACACCTCGTCGTCTTTGCCATGTCTTTCAAAAATGTACTCGACAATCTGCATATGTAGAAACTCGAATATCGAATCTGTGTCAGCCATCTTGAACATAAATGAACCACCAGTGCCAGGTCCCTGTGTACTCTGAATGCCACGCCATAATTGCCAACTCAACATGTCGGAAACTTCTAATGAAAAGTTTTCGGCCGTTAGCAAAGAAATACATGAATCTACGGCTAGGAAACTGAAGTTGTTTGATTCGATACGTGGTAAGGATGTCAGGGAACTGGATTTCCCTTTCTGGGACATGGTTGTGGTGACAGCTGTTGACGAAAAGCAGCGTATAGCTTATGAACAACAAATCGAAGCTAAAATTTCTCGTAGTGAGCTACCAAAGGGTTTGATCTACGAGGTCGTGAGTGATCCACAAGGGACAAAGATAGGTAATGGTGGAGCTACTTTACACGCCATCGAAAAAATTGAGAGCATTCATGGAAATGAACTACTGAGCAATTCCAAGATTCTTATGCTCCATGCAGGGGGGTTCAGTCAACGTTTACCGAGTGCCAGTGTTCTTGGAAAAATATTTACAGCAGTTCCGCTTGGTAAGTGTGAATGTTGGGTGTGTTCAAAACTGGCTTGAAACTGTGAAGGTATGAGTTTGAGCAGAGTTCCCCAACCTGGGGTCTGTGTGCCCCTAGAGGGTCCACCAAAAGTTTTTGGAGGGTCTGCAAAGAATTATGGGCCTGGAGATGATCTATACAAAAGAATCAGGGTCCACGTTTATCCCAAGTAGAACTATTAATCAACATTGCTAGTTCTTGCATGTATAATTATCACAGTATAAAACCCAATTACAAGATTTTGACAGGTCACAACTTTACCTCATATAACATGCTGCAACACTACACTTGTCCACTCTGAGTTTATGTTTGTCCTTTATTGCTTTACCAGTATTCACTGATTCACAGATTAATCATCAGTTCTAAATAACCAGCCACTAGGAAGATCACACAATTAAAATATATGTTATTATCGTGGCAATAGAAGTGTTCCTGAAATATTTTAGCAATTGATTTACTAACTGTGACCTGTTCATTTGAAGAAGTTCTTTGACCAACTTCCATTTTTGAATTTGATTGGTTGTTGACTCATAATCCTATCTGTTATTGGTGGCTTAAAAACCAAGAACCAATCAAATTCAAAACAGGAAATTGTTCAACAGACTTCATTAATTGAATTGGTCAGTTAGCAAATCAATTGCAACAATATTTTAGGAACACTTCTATTGCCATTTGTGCACTTCTATTTAGAGTGGTGTTCTTGAGTTAAACCTGTCAAAAATGACAAATCCAAGTGGTTTTTTGCTTGTTCGGAGCAAACAATTTTCCAAGTTCCTCTAGCTTGATTTACCTTGATTGGGTATTTTAGGTAATCCAATTTACCAAATGATCGAAATCAAGCTTGCCCTGTGCATAGAATTCCCACAAAGAATTGGTTCCGGTGTGTTCATTAGTTGCCCTGATATCATGGAACTGTTCACAATTGAAGATGGCAACTGGACATTCCTACGACCAGGAATTACTGCACTGGCTCACCCATCTCCAATAGAGATAGGTACCACTCATGGTGTGTTTGTCTTGGCTGAAAAACCACATGTTGACTCTGGTTCTGATTCAAATCTGCCTTCTGTAACCTTGGCGACCTGTATTGAGTTCCTTCACAAGCCTTCGAGAGAAAGAATGCACGATAAGAGAGCTGTGTTCATTCTTAGAGAAGAAGAGTATGTATATACTGATAGTGAATTCTTTATGGACTGGCCGACGGCCATGAAATTGGTGAAGTTGTATCAAGAGCTTTCCCCGCTGGGGTGCGAAATTGATGCTTACGGTGATTTCTTGCAAGGTCTCGGTCAGAATGGAACGGTGGATTACTGTAAGAACATTGCTAATGTCGTGGAGGTCACTCCGAAGCTTGTTGAAACACGTGAAAAGTTCTTCCGTGAACTGCGGGGAACACAGTTCAACGTGTTGCTCTTCAACAAGTCAAGGTTTTATCACATAGGTACGATGACGGAGTACCTTGAAACGTTTTGTGACAATTTGGTATTTAGGTAAGTATAAGTGATAAGGCCAAAGGAAAACGACCTGCACTTGGTGACGAGTGTGACGGCTGCTTTCTATGTGACAAATTTTCCGCGCGGAACGAACACAATTGTCAAACGCTAGCGCATGCCTAAGTGTCTGAAACTTTTCGTTCCTTTAAGGCCCCGTTTTTGTGATAAGAAGTTGTCCCTGCTGGGAGGGTTACCTTGTTTCTTGAGTGACCCTGGGCAAGACAACTTTAAATGCATTTCTTTATAAATTGGAGGGAACTGTTTACATGAAGAGAAGTTGTCCCTGCTGGGAGGGTTACCTTGGTCTCTGAGTGACCCTAGGCAAGACAACTTTAAACACATTTCTTTATAAATTGGAGAGAACTGTTTACACGAGAAGTCATAAGTAGTCTCAGGTGGTAGGGTCACCCTAGGGATAGGGTCACCCTCTTTGCAAGATAGGGTGGCCCCAGGAGGTGAGACAATTTCTTGCCATATGATCGGCACTTTGTCCCTGGCAGGAGGGTTGAATTGGGAATGCTGGACATTGTTTTGAAATTGACACCGTGGGATCGGTCTTACCCGATTGGTTAAAAGTTGCCTCTGGTAAGAGGGTCGAACTGACAGCCGGGAAAAGTTTTTTTATACATACAACTTTCTGAAATAATCGAACACGCCGGCAGATTACAGAGATTAGAACAAGGAAATAGCTGAAATCGCCCTTGTTTTTTCATTGAAATAGCTGATGTCTTCCTTGTTTTTTCAATGTCTTTCGGTGTTGTAATCGCTACACGTTGATTTTAATAGTCTGTACCAATTGATACTATTCTGTTGTGGAAAATTTCGTTTGAGACCATGTCTAATATCTAAGACGTCTGGGATCTAGAACCTGGATTAAGGTAACACATCTTTTGAACGGACACAAAATATTTCCCCGAAGGTGTCCACTTACTATAGGTTTACTAAGTTATTCTCAATCGGCGATGAGGGTGAAAAAGTTGTTTCGCGGCGAACGACGTCCTCTCACGATCAAATGTAAAGTTTAGATTGCTGTTGCACCATGCAAAAGTTCGACACATTCACTGTCAGTTGTATCGGTAAATCTCACTTTGTATGAAATAACAAAATTGTTTGCGTACGTTGTTTTATATTCCGTACGTGTCAGCAACTTTCGTCATTTTTGGAATTCTTTTTTTCGTCATTTTCAAATTCTGTTTATCGTCTACCAAAGTATATAACACGCCGAACATCTCTGTATTTTCATCAACAATTTACAAATGTACTTGTTGTTTGAGAGTTAACAGATGAGAGCGAAAAGGATAAGACACGTTTAATTTCTCAACTCTTTACGAACAAGATTTTGACTCAAGAAGAGTAGACTTCCCGGAATTTTGTCTTATACTTATTTATAAAACCATACACAAAGAAGCGCAGCTAACTGATTTTTATCGTGTTTCAGGTATGAAATGTGCATGCAAAACAGAGTGCTTACACGACACACAGATGAAGATGAAAAGTTTTCGTTCGGCCAGCCTGAATCCACTTGCATTTTGCATAGTTTTTTAAAGGCTCCAGTTGAAGTGGGGTCCAGATGTGTGATAGAATATAGTTCGCTCGAATCCGGTGTTACTGTTGGCAACGGTAGCATTGTCAGTAACATGCTTGTACCATCTGATGCTACCATTCCTGGCCAGTGTTTCTTTCACACAGTATGTGTGACCATTGGCGACTCTGGTGGACTTTTTGTTACCATCGTATTCCATATCAACGACAACGTGAAAAGGATCAAACCACTCAATGAGTTGGACGCCTTAAAATACTGCGGAGAATCTATGGACAAGGCGTTGAAAAACTTACAAATATCTCATGAGGTAATTAGATACAGCCAAAACAGCTAGATAATACAGTTGTCGTGATTCGAGATCGATCAAGCGGAGGTCAAAGAATGATGTATGTGCTTTCATCCATGACCTCGTCAGGAAATCTCACTATCAAAAGTAATAATTTTTAAGGTCTTAGCAAGGTTTCAAGACGTTAATTCCTAAAAAGGATCCAGAGACGTGTAAATTAACTTCACATAAGCAAACTGCATGTTGTTTTATGGGACTGCAAAGAAAGTAAAATCGTGTACATTTTTTTTGAAAGACCTTTAGAATGATGTATGGCATTTCAACGTGGCATAAATCTGATGTCACCATGCAGAGCTTTTTCGTGCGTTCAGTCTTCCAACCATTGTTGAGAACTCAAACGTTACTGCCACAACATTATCATACGAATTGTGTATCATTTAGCGGGTACCATAAGGGCATTTTTAACAGGAACAACATTTGCGAAGAGGGGATTATGCGAGCCGTTATTGTTCGCCGCGAATATTGTATACCGACTCAATGCACTTAAATAACTGTGTTTACAGACTACTTTTGAAATTTAAGATATCTAAGCCAAGTAATGAAGGAAAAGTATTTCCATGCATTTCTTTAGTTTGTTTTTTACTCACGGATTATCAATCACGGCCCGGCTGTTCAAACGACAATTAGTAATTTTAGCTCCAACTTTCTAGGAGAAAGCTTTTCTCTATTTGTATGATATCTGAATTGAAAACGTCAAACGTCCTGTCCTACGTTAGAAGTATTTCATCCCCAAAATTTTCACAAATCTTGGATTAACCTACTTCCTTTTGAAAAACTCGGTTGGGTATCATAAATTTATTTAATGTCTTTTTAGGATCTGTGGCCAAGTGATTGCAGCATGACGAACCTTTGGCATGCCAAGTTGTTTCCAGTCTTTACCTCTCAAAAAGAATCTTCCCTCTACGCTACTGAAATGGCTCACGCTGTCCTAAACAACCGTCAACTTAAAGGCGAAGAAACTCGCCACTTTTTCACTCAAGCCCGATTATCTATGGCTGAAATAGTGAAAATAAAGGATGTCAAGGGAACATTGAGCATGCGAGAAGAACTTAGAGATAAACTTCTTTCGTAATAATTTTTGCGTAGCGTGTCTATAGTTAGAAATATACACATGCATTACTCCTGAGATGCATGTGAATTATCGTCAAACCTAAATTTATAGTAATCTATTTCAAATGAACGTTTTAGTTTGACGTTTGGGTTTAACTTAAACTGCATCCTTTTTAATTCATTTAAGGCAAGACTGTATGGATTCTCTGCGCGCAGGCTTCGCGCTAGTCCTGGAATTCCTGAAAAACTCCTGGAAATTTCAAATTTTCTTTCACAACGCTCTCGAAGACTCCCAGTTCCCCACGAGTTTTGTATACGAACTTTTTAAAATATACTGTCTACTGCAAGTGCAGAAATTTTCAACGCTTGCGCCAGACATAAAAAACAGAGTTCTTGAAAAAATCCTTTTTACTATTCTAGAAAACTCCTAGAAAACGTCTAGTATTTTGTGACCTGAAATCCCGTACGAAACACTTCACAGTAGTTGTTAAAATTCTAACGGTATGAAAACGACTGGCAGCAAGTCAAGCTGTGCAAGATTCTGGAATTGTGAAATTAAAGGAGTAATTATTGCTTATAATTTACAAAATCGATTGAAAATTACATAATTTTAGATGTTTTTGACGCATGGAAAACATAAGACAGCTTATATTCAATTAATCTATTTGGAAACATCGAGGCTTGAGTTTTTGTCTCATTTTTCATTATTGTGCAGGAATGACAAAATATGGCCATGCATTTCAACTCAACATTCAAGCAAGCCATTTTTCACCTCGACTAAGTCCGCCTTGCTCATAGGCGAAGTAAAACAAGAGCTTAATATATCTCACTCCCCAACTCTGCGACAGATAACAGAAGAAATTTTTCTTTACTACAAAATTGCAAGTTGTTAACTCTGGGATTTCAGTACTTCGTCTTCAAGAACTTGTCTTTTACAGCTCATACTTGTCACTGTGAGGGATCTCGTTGTTAATGCGTGAAGCGATAAGGAACCAGTATTCAATTGCCCGGGAAAATGTTCGTAAGTTTTCAATCCTTTATTTCACAATTTGGAAGCTTTTCTTTGAGGCGTTGCATCGTAGAATCTAAGTCTTTAACACTGTTTGTACCATTTATTTCAAGGACTCTTAAATTCCTGCAAAGGAACAAAGGAACTAGTTAAATTCACTCAAAACTACAAACAATTTGAGAGAGAACAATATATAGAATAAACCAACCCAATCTCTCCCTTAACTCCTTCCTGTCCATATAGGTCCTCAGTGACCTATAGAGACTTTAGTATTTTACTCTGGCTAATGCCAGACGATTTTACTGGTCAAGAGGAAAGCCCTCAGACAGGAAAGAGTTAAATCAAGTGCATATGCTAATTGTTAACTTTAATTTGCCTGCAAGTTGACAATTAATGAATCCAGGCCTTGTACGATCATGTGACAAACAAAAATTTCTAAAATGATAAGATTCCTTAAAACCATTGGAGCCTTTAAGAACATAGTCAAAATACACAATTTTGTTTATTATTTATTTCACATTTTAATTTTTGACTAAATTATTATGAATAATTAATTAGAATTATTTGCATGGCTTACCCTTCTTCTTTGATTTTAATATCAAACTGAGATAACAGTCAAAAATGATCTTTTGCTTTATGACCTTTTAGCCTAGATAATAGGACTATATGAATACAAAATCGAAATATTTTTTGAGTTTAATCTATGGCCGCCATGTTGGGTGGCATTTTTTGCTATCCAAGATGGTTGCCATAACTAAAATCTAAAAATATTATGAAATGTTTTATTTGATTAGTCTTGATGGTATCTAAACTAAAAGATAATCAAGGAAAAGTCCATCTTTTAGTTTTATCATAGTTTGATATTTACATCCAAGAGAATGATATGCAATGCAAATAATTCTAATTAATTATTTTAATGCATAATAACTTATTCAAAAATTAACATGCTAAATGAACAAAATTAAAAAAATTGTGTATTTTGCTGGGGATATTTTAAGGTTTTCAGGGTTTCACATGGCCTTATCAAGATTTAGGAAATCTTATGTTTGTCACATGATCATGCAAGGCTTCTGTACCATCAATTTGAGGGGGGCAATCAGATTGACAAAACAAGCCATACCAATAACCAATTGTTTATTCTGTCTTAGACGATGGAAGAAAAAGAAAGCAGAACAGATGAGATAGAGGAGAGAGGAATGCAAGGCAAGTGAGTGAGGAAATAAGCAGGAATATAACTGGTATTATTAATTGCTGAACACAAAGCTGGTTCATGTGGGAGCTTGGTATATATCAGACAACCAATGGACATTGACATTAGAGCACCTCACCAGTCATCAGAAGGTTGAGGGTTCAATCCCCATCTAGGACTCAGGAGACGTTTTTCTGAGGAAGCAGCTTGACAAACATCCATTGGTCATCTGATAACTTGTATTAGGGACTGCAAGAAATCAGATTTTCCAAATTTGTCTGTTTTCTTTTATTTTACTTTAAGTATACACTGTAACCCATAAAGTTTTACACAAGCTACTCCACAGTGCAGTCGGTTAAGTAGCTTCAGCCACTCTTGTGCATTTGGCATGTGTGAGGAGGTATACTTACAACAACTCAAACAATGGAGAAAGGTCTTTAACCTCCCAACAGTTGCGAACATCTAGCTCCTCTAATGTTTCCTTAACTGGAAGAAGTTTGCTTAGGTCTGAAACATATCGGCAGCTGTTCAAATTTAAGAATTTCAGGTACTGAAGACCAGCTAAAACAAGAAAGATTAAATATACCCTTAGTCTTTTCAATAGTTTGCTTGACCCAAATTTATAATTAGTCCCACTAATTTCATTGGTGCCATTCAGATTCATCAGAACCAGTAACCATTGTGGTAAGACATACCCAAATGGTCTAGTCCACCATCAGTGATGTATGTTTTGTTAGCATCAATTCCTTCCACCTGGTATTTCTTTCTTGACCACTCTGGCAAAGAATTGTAGTCCCAAATATATCTATCCAATGCTGCAAATTTCACTCCACCTCCACATCTTAAAATCCATTCTGCTGCAATTCTACATCATTAGAGTGCATGATAAGTATATAATTACCATAAAAACTTACCATGTAAACTTTTTTGTTTATTGTAGTATTTTTACAAATGTTTGCATGCCTCAAAACATTTTTTTTACGGTATTAATAGTAATGATCATAGTCATAGTAATAAGAATAGTGATAATGGTAATGATGATGATTACGGTTGAGGCTCAGAGTAAAACCTTGTGATTTCTCAATAGAAAGAGACTTAATTGTCTGCCAATGGCAAAGGAAGAGGCAAATAATTGATCTTTAAGATAACCAAGTTCAGTTATTATACTAATTTGTTGGATTTTTGTAGCTACATTTCATTATGTTATTCACCAGGAACCTGAGCATGCCTAGTCATTTTGGACCTACCAACTTGGTGAAACAGATCATGTTTGCTAATGTCTAAAAAAAAATGTACATACTCAGGGTTTCCAATAGATGCCAGCAGCTTAAAATATCCAGTTTTAAAATCACACTTCTATTGCATCCAAGAAGTTCTAAACTCCAAAATTACTGCAGCACAGCCGTGACTTCTCAGTTGTTATAGCCCTATGGGCTGTATTGTGCTGCCTGTAACAATGTTAAACACCTCTAGATGGAAATTCTTTTGGAAATCCAGCATACTGGGCAAAATGCAGACATTAATTTCCTTGTAGTTATTGGCAAGATGTTTTCAAACTATCAGGTAATCATCAAAAGAACAAAAAACTTGAACAATAATAATATCAAGATAATTGTTTAAAATTACCATTAAAATTAATGTACCTTTCAGCCCCAACAGTTTCTCTTCTATCTTCATCAACTCTTAAAGGAAACGTTTCATAAGCAGTTCATTATTAATATTAAAATGTCAACTGAATATTGTTTCAAATCATTAATATTACTGTGGTACATGTGCTTTAGGTAATATTAACCTATTCTTCAGATAAGGGATCATTCATTATTTATCAGGGGGATGTGTGCAAAAATGGGGGTACTGAAATTTTTACCACAACTTTAAGGTGGGTTTGTATTACATTATGTGTTATGAAGTGGGGGACATTAAGTTTTTCAATAAACAGGGAGACCAAGCTTGATAAAATTCCTTGATAAAATGAGCATAGAATCATGGAAAAATGCTTTTACTTCAAAAAAAGAGAATGGTAAAGTAGCAATTTTAAAATCTTATACTAATGGTAATGTGGTAGAGTGGTGTGTGGGGGAGGTCATTGATATTTTTTTGAATACCGTAGTGGGTCCTAAAAAATTTCAGTGTTCAAAAGGGGGCACCTGGAAAAAAAAAGTTCACAATTTGTCACCCATCCCCCCTCCAATAAATAATCAATGGGCCCTAATGAGTTGGCTGGAATATCTCTACAGGCCAGAAGTTTAAGCTAAAAAGTTCAATCTGCACTATGGTACCAGTAGCAGTGTGAAAAAGGTGCATCATACAATGATTGAGCTGTGTTTGTACTTATGCAAAATCTGCTTTGTGGCAAGTGGACCTGGTTGAATATTTATAACATAGGGTTGGTAAACATTAGGAGCAAATGTTTCTTGATTCATATTTTTGTTTTGAATCTCCAAAAAATTTATTACCGTATTTATTTGAATAAGCGCCCAACCTTGAATTAGCGCCCACCTCAAATAAGCACCCATCCTAAAGGCAGAAAAAGTTAATAAGTGCCCAGCCTTGAATAAGTGCCCACCCCCTCCCACTCAAATTCGAATAAGTGCTCATCCCCACCCCGCCCCTTCCCCCTCCCACCCAAAAAAATTAAGTGCACGAGAGTAGTATTGGCTTACAATCTCTAGATTCATTGTCTATGAGAACATTGGAATTTTCCTCAAAGTTTCAACTCCAATGTCCATGTGGGTGCAAAGTTCTTTCAGCTGCAATATCTCTTGCTCAAACCTCATGGTAATAGCTCTCATTGACTTATGTGACCATGAGATTGAAAATGAATAAGTACTAATAAGAGACTTCCTGGAAGACGGATTTTTTTCAGAGTATTTTACAGAAACATTGCTATGTTATATCTTCGTAGTTTGTTATTATCATTTATTGTTTTGTTGCAAAATAAACATACTACACTTGCTGAAAATGGTGAAAATTTAATAAGCGCCCAGCCTCGAATAAGTGCACACCTCAAATAAGCACCCACTCTCAAGGTCCAAAAATTTAATAAGCGCCCAGGGCAGTTAATCGAATAAATACGGTATAAGCATTGCTGTTATCATTGAAAGACTTAATCTAATTGTATTACTCTATTTCTGTCAACCAATAGATGTTAAGTATGATAGCCAATCAGATTGGAGCAGATTAAGTAATTTTCTATTGTAGTAAATTCCAGGGTGTACCAAGCATGTAATAAAAATAGCACCCCCCAGTAAGTTCTGGGTTATGGGTCCATGCCTGAGACTACATTACAGTTATATGAAGTTTATTATTGACTTCCAAACTCTTAATAAATCTTACAAACCTGTTGAATATGTTGTTTAGCCACAAGTAGAAGTTTCTTCTCAACTGGAAAGGTGTTTGAGTTCTCTTACCAAGCCATACCTGTGCCTGGCTCATTGTCATATGTCAGTGTCTTTGTCAAATGTATTTTGCGTTGGTGTGATAATGTATCGGGCACAATGCGGCAGTCGGGAAGTTTTCGGGCTGTGTGCAGTGGTCTCTGTATCAGTGGCTGCCTGATGTTAAGAAGAATCGGGGGGGTCACAGATTTAGATTCAGCTGGCAGCAAATACCATTGATCCACTTGATCCCCTAGAGCCCATGTGATACAAAAATTCAAAATGGCAGCTACTGATGTGGTAAGTTCGCTTCAACGTGAAGTAGAAATCGTGAAAGAAGGGTTGAAGAGTGTCGATGAGGACATCAAGAAGTTAACTGGAAGGGATCCATCGGAGTCGAGGTTTGTGGACCGTGTTTACTGTTTACGGAAACTTAGACGCTGAGCAAGACTTCTGCTTTCGACTGTAAATTAGGGATACATGATTTCATTTTTATGCTGTTGGAATACTGCGCATTGAAAGCAGCTGCTGTTCATCCGTTAATAATTAGTGTCATATTTTACAAAGCATCTGCTGCACTTTTTATTGCTTTGTCTTTAACATTGCGCTGAGAGGCATTTTTTGCCCGGAAGAGATAAGAGTTCGAGTTTGACTCAAGAGCCATTACAATTGGCGATTTTCACCTTCATTAAGAAATGAATTAAACCATTTTTTTAAACGAATTTTACACATACGTAGCTCGGATAATTTAGTGCTGGCTTATGTGAAGGAGCTAGCCATAAGTTCATCACATAAGAAATCTACGAAATATGTTTTGGAGGATATTTTTCACCTGCTTAGTTGTAACTACTCCTTGCTCAGTTGCAGGTACAGATTTTTGTGAAGGAAATTTGGGAAAGTCTGAAACATATTTGTAGGTGGCCAGTAGAGTGGTGTTTGAGAATGTATTCTGAGCTTCACTGCAAAGTGAGGTTTTTGACAAACAAATTTAAAGGGTCAATTGATGAATACACGACTACGCAATTTTTCGAGGCATCTTGTTGAACTTTCCCCACAACACATCAAATAGTATACCACCTCTGTAATTTGCTTGAAACACATTATCAGTAACTCACATGACTTATGATCGACATTCAGCTTTACAATTTTTTTACATCTGTTACTTGGTCTGTTGGACTGAATTAGTGAGTACCTTCTGATCTTGTTATGTTGCAGAGGACAAATTGGAAACAGGAGGATTTCTTTGAAACGGAACTTTGGAGAAAGGATTGGTGGACCTGCTCAAAAGAGATTTAATGTTGGTAGTGCATATAGCAGGTGAAGTGGTTATATTTTGATTGTGACCTGAATATTAAATAAACAAAAAAAATCCAAAGTTAGCACATCAGGGCCTATACTTCCTTTTGTATCCATTTTAAACCTTACAAAACCAGATTCTCTTGGTATTCCCTGTACTTTCTTCCATAATTATGCATCAATCAGAGAATGATGTAAAAATATAAGATGCTGTGTTGGCAGTATATAAAACAGTGTAGAAAGTTAAAAGGTTTGTAGGCTGACAAATTTACAGAGAAAAATTATGACTTTTTGAGCCAAGGCCCTTCATCTGAGAATGAAATGTGTTTTTGAAACATGTACTGAAATTGCACTAAAATTGGGTGAATTTTTGACATTTACATATCTAATTCTGGAACAAGTGTTTAGATGATTTTCCCTATATATATGAGTAAACTCAATCTAAAGAGTGTAGGTACCACTGGACCATGGGGGCTCGACAAACCCTCATGGTCCAGTGGTAAGATAACTGTACTGGCAATCGGGAGACACAGGTTTGATTCCCGTTGGGGAGCTCACAACTTTCCTGAGTTTTCACGTTGTCATATTTTTCCGTGTTACCTCCTTAATGATATGTCAGTAATTGTTAAACTGAGCTCACAAATACTTGCCACTGGAATACCAAATCAGAGTTTCATCAAATTATTTTTCCAAGGCTTGGATCAAGGCTTTCAAATGACAGGGAACAACACTATGGACAATTGGAGAGTGATGGGGAAGAGGAAGAAGATGATGGCAAAAAGGTAAGTTGTAACAAAAAAGAGAAAGGTTGCTCTTGCAAAAAGGTCAATAAAATTGAAACAGCAAATCCCAAATGGAAACAGCTACAACAAAACAAAGCTCCAAAAATCTGCTAGCTAATGTTTTTAGTAGGCAAGCAAAAAAATGTCTTTCTAGCCCACTGGGCTAGCAAGCCACTATGGCCCAACTGTGACATTGATTCACAACATTTACAGTTAAGTGTTAACTACATAATGTTTCCTCTTCAGGAAATTAAATTTGTCGTAAGGACATTTGCTTATAATAACATAAGAGGTCACAAAGCATGTAAACAATCATGTCAGTATGTGAGTAATTAAAAAGATATTTGGAAGGCATTCCTGTGGTAGACTGGTAACTAGAGCCACCATCTTGAATACATATGTAAGGTCAATCATGCATGAAGTTGAACTTTTGTTTTATTATTCTTGTCATAATATACATATGCAAATATACTGGTGATGGCTTACGCTACAAATTGTGTTCTGGGCTAGAACTCTCATTCTCTGAGCTGGTGAATTGCTAACGACAGCTAGCCCATGACTAGAAAGACTAAAGAAAAATTTTCAAGCCCAGCAAAAGTATTTAACTCTGTAGATGCATGTGCTGGTAAATGGTATGACATTGTCACTGAGGACAAAGTCTAAATTTCTGTTATGATGTGTAAATTTTACCAGTCCCAAAAATGTTAGAACTCGTTGTTAACATACATATTGTTTTCTTTAATTTAGCCCACTCTTCAATCGTCTGTAGTTGCGACACCAGCCCCTTCACGGTTAAAGCAAGATACTGTCACAAATGTTGATAAGAAAACCCAGACCAGGTATGTTGTTTAACAGCTTTCCAATTTAATACTCAGTCACTGCTACAGTTTATTTCTGTTAATCATAGATAGATAATGCCCAGTCATTATGCCCTGACCTTTGTGTATCAACAACTTATTTTTCTCCTTAGAAACAAAAGGATGTTTGGGGTCCTTTTGGGAACATTACAAAAATTTAAGGAGAGCAGTGGCAAGGAAGCAGCTCGGGTAAGTTCATGGTTTCTTGGTACCGCCTGTCTACATGATGAAAGTAAATTACTTACCACAGGCTAAATTTGTAGTGTAAGTTGAGGTCAGAAATACCCTTGGGATTAATTATAATAATATTCTTAGCATGAGATTCTGGAGAATTAGAGCCATGAGACATTCTTTACTTCATAATTATTGGTGTTTCCTACACAAATTATATGAATCCTCCATGCAGATTGGTTGGTTACTCAATTTCTTAATTTTACCAGTGATCTTTGTTCATACAGCAATACCACAAGCCCACAACCATTTTTTGTATCGTTCTGGGGCCGGTTTTATAAAAATTGATTAACTTTAATCACGATTACTGCTTAGTTTTAGCCAATCAGGACCAGAGGATCAGAAGTTAACTACGTTTTAAACCCCCCCGAAGGCTGACTTTACCCTGGTGCCAATCTTACTGTAATATCTTATTTAATAGGAAAAAAGACGGCTGGAAATTGAAAAGAAACTCGAAGAAGCTGCCGCTCGAGAGAGAGAACAGGCCAGCCGTCAAAGAAAAGAGCTGTTCTTTGCTCGAAAAGAAAAACAAACAAAGTTGGAAGATTTGGAAAGAAAAATGGAAGTTGCTGAGATGGTAAGACTGGTGGATACTAAACGAGTTAACCTAGTCTGACCAGGGGCCAGTTATTCAAAGCCTAGATAGCTTATCCGAGGGTAAGTCCGAGATAACGGGCGAACAGCGTTATTCGTGCATTCAATAACCAAATAAATTTGATCTGGCGAATAGAATTATCCTGTGGACATCACCCTGTTGAGTAATTCAAACCTAAGTTCAATTGTTCAGTGCATGAATAGTACTTACCAATCGGTGCGACTTGTGTAGTCGATCAGCTATACACGTATCGCAAATCCCCCAAAAGCAAGATATTTCCGCACCTACCTGCGCGAATGGGCTTGATTCTCGTAGTTTTTTTTGATAGGAATAAGAATATAGAAATTACGCACGCTCCTCAAGCTGTCTCGATCTAAATACACCGAGCTACCACATGCCGCACAACATCGGTCAGTATAGATAGAATAAGATAATATTTCTATAAAAATTCCTGCGAGAACCACGCGCATTCGCGCAGGAAGGCGCCGTAAAATCTTGCTTTTTGCGGGCTTCGCAATACGTGTATTGGGGCTTGGAACAATCAAACCTTGATGCCGACGACATCTCGACAAGAAAAGTCCTGAAACCGGCTATACGAAACCAGAATTGGCGGATAAAACAATGAGTGAACCGCGCTATCCATGCTTTGAATAAACGGTCTTATATTCTATCTACTGAATTGCAGTATTCCATGGAAAGTCGCTATCCAGGCAAATAAAATTTGATTAGGGTTCCTCAAAGCAACCCGCTCCTTGGGTAGCGTTGTTCACTTGGCAGGACTTATCCGCCAGGTAAATTGTCTAGGCGAAAACTGCTGCCAACGGGAACTGGTATTCGTGGGCTCCAGACTCGTAGCTTAGAAAAAGGCGGGAAACGACGTTGTATTTTATCATGACTCGTAAACTGAACACATTTATTTCGTGTACAAAAGAACTTCAGAAAAGATTAGATACATGACTATTGATATCATTCTGAAATATTCTGGCTTAACCTATTGTTAATTTTCATACCACGCAAAAGATAAAGATGGATATTTGGAACCAGTGGGGCGTATCTGTGAAAAATAGCGCCTGTGGCAAGCATTGAAATTGCGCCCCTGTCCAAACATTTGAGACCCGTCTTTTTGATAACTTTACCCTATCGACTCGAAAATACAAGTCAAGCTCGTTAATCTTTTAATTAACAAATTATGGCCATCCTAGTGCTTCTCACACATGATATTTAAAGACAGATCATACATCTGAATGAAATTCTTTTTCACTATCCGAGGATGGCTTGTGTGACTTTAATAGAAACTCTTCAGTCGCACCCCCCTTCAAGTGGCGCCTAGGGCACGTGTCGTACCTGCCATACCCCAGATACGCCACTGTTTGGAACTAGCATTTTCTAGAGCAAACGATGTGTAGTAGTGTTATCCAGGCTATGTACAACCTGCTCCTGTTTTCTTTTTAAAACTGTAAGTCGGTCAAATAACACGTTTCTATTTCTTTTACCTTTTAGTTGGAAGACTGGGAGGCCCACGACAGGAAACTGGCTAAATTCATCCGAACCAAAACGAAACCACACATCTTTTATCTCCCAGCAAAACAAAATGATCATACTCTTGGTCTGCTGGAGAAAACAGCTAAGCTTTTGGAAGGTAAGAAGGGATGATTAAGTGTTTTGGCCGTTACTTCTATCACATCCGGTGATTATAAATTAGAAATTTGATTTACAGAATCGAACCATGCGGAGATATGAATTCCAAACTTAACTTTGACAGAGAAGTCGTGACATTTTATGAACTGAATTCTTCTTCTATCAACGTGTCATGTTGGACATTTTGGAAGGCTCTTACGCTCGGAAATTTTAATCTGTTGTAGGAGACATCAAGAAGAGGAGAAAAGAGGTCGAAGACGTCTTGCAGAAATCTGAAACGGAGGTGAATGAAGTGGAACAAAAGCAACAGCAGGACGACTGGGAAACACATGAGGAAGATCAGGAAACGGGTGGCAAACAGGACTTGGGGGTTAGCGAAGAGAGAGAGGACGAGGGTGATGTAGGGATGAGAAGGGAAAAGGTCGAAGGGGATGGGAGTGAAAAGGTGGAAGGGGAAGTGAATAATGAAATAATGGAAGAAGAGCAAAATGAGAGAGAAACGCGTAGAGGGGATGGGGATGCGAGGGAGACAAGAGAGGCAATTGAGGTGAATGAAAAGAAAGGAGAGAACCTCGACAGTGAAATCAAAGAGGAGAAAGTCCAAGATATCCAAGATAAAGAAGAAAAACAAGAAAATTCGGAAGTACAAGAAATGATGCAACCTGGAGAGGACTCCGTTAATGACAAGCAAGAAGATTCAGAAATGCAAATTGATATGAATCCAAATAATGAGGATTAGATATCCAACCAACCAGATGAAGAAAAACGTTTTCCTGTTTTCATCGTCCTTTCCCCCTTTTTTTTCCTGTATTTTATTACAGTTACCATACTTCTGAATCATGCTTTCCACTCCTCCTATTTCTTTCTGTGCAACTATTTGGTTTACTTAATAACAATGAGACTTAACCTTCTGTCATCCTGATCCACACATGCAGTGAACGACAATGTATTTTGAACCACGAAACGTGCGAAGTGTGCGGGGACGGACTGGCTGTCTCTTAAGGGCCGGGGCGATTTTGACTAATAGAGACCTTGGGAGTCAGGGGACGGTTGTAACGAGTGAGTGGCGTTAGCCGTTATTCAAGCACCGAACAACTGAATTTAAACTTTATGCACTGAATCTGGAGATCGCCGCGGGATAGCTCTATTGGACAGATAAAATTTATATTTGCTTTTTCAATACATCTATAATGGCGTTCTCTAATTCAGGTTTATCCACCGGATAAGCTATCCTAGGCTTTGTACAACCTACCCTTGGTCCTGGTACAAAACTTTGCCAGATTAATGAGATTATATTCTATAATTAAGGCATCTCGAGGTGCATGGGTGGTGAACTCGATTTGCAAGAAGCCGTTGGTCCTTTCAGGCCCAAGTTACACTGTACCAGATACCTGTTCATATCGGATTATCTTCACCCGATCCGATCCCGAAACAGCGCTTTTCTGTTCGCAGTTTCATTACGGCGCTCCGTTTGTATCAAATGCTCCACACCAAGCAACAAAAATATTTCACTCGACTTTGATGACAACTGTTGTACTTATAATTCCGCACTCAATTTCGTGAAAGACCATGTTAATAAGGATATACCGGATAAGTGCTGAATGCAAACTCGGCCCGAGGAGTGAGTTAACGAGCACATAGCCCGAGTGAGACCACCGTTTACTGATAACGAGGGCTGTGTGGTTTATTTGTTTTAGTGCAAATTGTGTCAGTTTGTAATAGATGTTTTTCGCAGAAGTTTTCACAATTTGATTGGCTTGTTGCGATTTGTACTCACTGTCAGCGGTCTCGAAGTAATGTCGAATCTTTTTCCGAATGGGGTCAGGCGGACGCTGGTCGATGTTGGTCATGAAATCGTTGAAATGAAGTCCGCTGGTGGTGTAGTACCTTCAACTCCTCCACGGCCTCCCTCTCCACCTGTCGTTTCTTTTAACGAGGGAAAGGACCTCATGAAATCTCCAGCGAGCTTAATCGGTGAAGGAAAAGGAACTTTAGTGAAGAAATCTGCTTTGGATGTGTGCAAGTCATTTGTGCGCTCGCACTCTAGTGGTATGTCCAGCACGAATGGATTATGTTGGTTTTATTATAACAGTGATGTGGAGGCTTGTCTTCAAGATGGACCAACGTACGTCTCTTGATCTAATCGTGGTAAATATACTTCGTTAAATGAAGTCAATTTTAGTTTCTTTTGTGCATGCTACTTTACATCTGTAATTTTGGATGAACTTGACAAAATATTTTCCTTATTTGCAAGAATGTTAGAAGGTTTCTGCCAATTTTAACAGGCTGAAATAATACCATTAAGACAGGATGGCCAGGGTTCTAGTTATAATTCAAAGTATGTTTGCTAGAGTTAGGCTACACCAAATTAATTTAGAAATTAAATTTACAATTTAGAAATTTTTTTGTCCGCAGCATATTACTCCAATTCCAAGGAACTTTTCTCATTATCTCTGAATGTAGGTGTGGCTTGGTTGCCTTGAAACTTGCTGCTGATATTTTGAGAGCACCACAGACTCAGGCAACGTGGAATAAAACCAGTGAAAATGAAATAGCAGAACTTCTTGAGATGTCCATAGATAGTGGTTTTACTTATGGAGGAGAGATGTTTTCAGCCAGGGATATGGCATCTCTTGCAAAGAAGTATTATAATATGGACTACAAGGTTTTCCACTCTGGACTCGAAAATTATACGAACTTAGTGAATCATGTTGCCCAAGGTTATCCTGTTGTGGTTCCATATGATTCAGATAGAAATAATGAGCCTTGCCTGAAGAGAGGCCATAAAGCTCACTGGGCTGTTATAACAGGTGAACATACTAATTTGTCAATCATAAGAATGATCTGTTGGCTATTTTGGTTGGGAACCATTACAAATGTAATGAAGCATGTTGCCCAAAAATGCCCTTTGGGAAAGGTCATACCACTGTTTATCCTCAATCTGACCTAAATAAAATGATAATTATGATTCGCTGAAATTTTCTATCAACTTGGCTGTTTTAAATAATTCGATCAAATTATTGCCCCTTAATGGGTTAATCCCAAGGTGTCTTATTGTGATAATTGTGGAGGTCATCCTGGTCTCTACTAGCTGAATTGATTGAATTTAGGTTTTACAAAAAACTACATATTTTTTGTCTTTTTCTAAGGATTTCTTCTTGCCTTAAAAGACAAAAGCAAGTTGGATGCCAGTACATGTGAAGAAGTTTATCTTTATTCATTGAAAGATAAACATTCAACTCTTCATTCTAATTTTGAAAGCAAGGATTTGTTTGTGATTGCTCGCCATGGGAAGTCTAGACATTATGGATTGTGGCCATGGATTGACTTGTATAATAGCAATAATAATCTATTTGAATTTGATCCTGTTCGGTTAAAAAATGTTGAAAAGTCTGATACTAAAAGATGTTTGTTCACAGAGGGAGTACGAGAAGGACTTTGTTCCAAAGTTCTATTTTTTTATCCTTCTTAAATTTATAATTGTTTTATTTGAAGGAAGTGCTTTTAATCCAGAAATTATTCGACACACAATTTCCTTAAAATGCTCCAGCACCACAAGCATGTGGTTTCTGCCATATGTGTATATTTGAAACAAGGGTAGCCACTGATTTCCTTTGGAAATCCTGGTAATACACATGAAATCATCACCAGCCAACAATCCTTTTGAAGATGAAATTAAAATTAAAAGCTGTCCATCTGTTTGCCTTACAAAAGATGACACCATATTATTATAACGATTGAAAAAGACTGCAATTGTGCCATAAACTATATTATGTATTTATAGTTCTTTGTTTTATACATAAATATTTGTGATACATTGACGGTTACGTAGAGTACATTAATTCTAATAGCCGAACAACAGAACAATTAAACGTATTTTCTTTACGAGTCCATTTTGACATAAAGTGATTGCTTTGGCTCAATTTTTGAACAATGTTTATCTAATTCATCACGTCACACATTTTAAACATTAAATTTCATATGTAAAATTGAACTGTAATGGAATGTATTCGCCGTTACAGTTATTGACATTCTTTGAAGAAGTCTTTTGCAAGGTTGGGATTAATATTCTCTTTGTCACCTGATAAATACTGATTCAACAGTATGGCTGCTTTAGGACAGCCGGAGCACTTCTGCGATATTTTCGACAAAATTGTCTTCAGTTTCTCCACGTTTCTTTTCATGGTATCGAGCGTTTTACTTTTCTCAATCTTCCCGAGCGTAAGTTTTTGCTCCTTGTCTTTTTGTTTCAACCTGAACTGTCGGCTGCACTCCCTGTTTTTTTCTTTCCTCCTCTTCATCCTCAGCAGTTTTTCTTGGTCCATCCCCATCTCACTCTATGGCAAAAGAGAAATGGAGGCAAGGAATATGTCGTGGAAATCTCAATGATGATATCGCTCGAATTTTTTAAATGTTACTCAATATCATTTAATTATCGAAGTAACGGCAAAACTAGCTGCTTTAAAATTTAGCTGGAACGCAATACCGTTGCCTGGCAAGTACAGTAACTCCCACACAGTTTGCACGGGAATATCGTGCATTACTTATGATAATGCCACTAAATTTTCATTCTCAGTGACTGTTTTTGAGATACAAGGCATTTGAACCGAGCAAATCAAAGGAAAAAGTTCCTCGATTTCATTTGTTTTTTCTTGATGAATGATGGTGAATATCAACTTAAGGGTATGTTCGACCTTATGGTATGCCGCGTTAGAAATAGAATTTCTGACATGGTCATGAAAACGTGACCTGGCTCGATTCCCTAATTTATTCGATTTCTTAACATCAGCGATCAATGCATCTGAACAGCAAATGTTCCTTTGGTCGTCCACGGGTCAGAGAGACAAATTTGGCTAGGCACAGTTGTCGCCACGCTAACAAAGAAAGGGCAGAAGGGGGAAGTCGTGTTTTTCACCAGCTTTGTCCCGTTTCTCATTTTTATCCTGCCTTATAATGCCCGTAAAGGTAAATTGAACGTTCATTCCTTTACCAACATGCCAATAACATCTACCAAACAAACAAAATTATCATGAAAGCTTCGCGTACGTAAGTCGTTTGTTATCCAGCAGTGACCTCATTTCCAGAATGAACTTGTGAGCTATCACAAAGAAGATGCTATTTGAGCCATTATATGGCAACCAGACGGGAAGCAGACTTGGTGAACCTTGCACCACCCTCAAAAACTTAATCTAAAAGGACACGAGGTTTCGTGGATAAGATCGATGTACTTTTTTAGTCTGGTTGGTAAAAACAAGCTCGAGAAATTAAGTTCTCTTTGATCTAGCCAATCTTTCCGGTTTTATAATTTACGAATACGTGCATGCATATATATATATATATATATATTACTATATATATATATATATAGTAATTTATATGTATATATATGTAGTATTCTGTGTCAAAGTTTTCTGGATCCTGTGTGTATATACGTGGCTACGATCCCAAGGAGTATTTAAAACAAGTGATATTTAAAACAAATATAATTACCTGATCCTGCATAAATACTGCATTATGTCCTCGGAGGCAATCGATGACAGCGTTATCTTGTCTGTGGCTGTTGTAGGCTAAATAATCATGGTCCAGGCTGCTACTGTGTCTTACAGGCTGGGTGAACGAAAAAGGGATTGAATGAGTCGCTTCATCAGTGTTAGTGGAGTTGAGAACCGTGAGGGTCACAGAAGGCTCGCTTCTCGACGGTATGACCATATTACACGATGGCATTGAGGTCGACTCGATCTGGGCAGTGTGTGGAAATGAATCCGTTTCGGCCGACTGCGAATAACCATGGTGCTGCCAGTTATCTAAGGTGTGTCCAGGTTCTATCAAGAATAAAAGTTTGTGAATAAAATTTTCTAAGTTTCAAAAGAAGTTGACAACTCAAATGCTATCGCACGATACATTAATGAACAAGATTGTTTTGTTGAATTCTCGACTGTATAGTTTATGACATGTACTCAGTCAAAAAGCAAGCTGTCGACTTACCGGTACTAAAAAACACGGCATATTTATTGACGAGAAAGTTTTGTTGAATCCTTTTTCGGCAATTATTCCGTATATTTTCATTTCAGAGCTTCTAAATATATCAGTCCTCCCAGAATCGTATATAATCATATGCGTTAAAAAAAACATGCGGTATGTTACAGAAAACAGCTGCACACATACCTATTAAACGCATTAAATCATGTTCAAATTTATCGCTCGATAACGAATAAACATCTGTTATAATGGTTGAAAGCTCTTGCATATTTTCAGACTCTTTAAAATCGTTGCTGCTGGTGGCTTGCTCATGTACTCCGATCCTGAACAACCAAAGGAAATAGTCCGCCATTAGTAGGAATTTTAAAAATTTAACGGATAATAGTTTTCTTACTACAATCCTCAAGAAATCCTTAACTTACCCACTTAACTCTTCAAGTTGTTTTTCTTCTTGTGCTTCATCGTGAACGACCACAACGGCTGTTAACTCATTGCCTTCCTCACTTGCTATTGATTCCACTGATTCAATATCTGGAGGTTTTTCCATGGACATGGCTTCCCCTGAGAAATTAATAACGATAAACGACACCCTGATTTTAAAATGACACCAAATACTGCAAGAGAAGAGACCCTAAGATAGACGACAGAATGTTATCGATGGTTTAAACGGAGTATCGGTTTGGTTAAAAATGATGAAAAATTGTCGTAATATGGTCAAAGGTAAAGTCAAGTTTAAGGTTGCATTCTGTATGTACTTACAGGATTTAAAGTAACGCACTGCTATCAAAGACGGGAATTTGTGACCACGTCTTTTCCTTTTGGCTCTGCCCCTACTCCTTTTCTAATAAAGAATGAGGCTTTGAAAAAGTGCCCCAAAAACTGTTAAACTGCCCGCGGTTTAACAGCTTTTCTTCTTGTGTGTTGCAATGAAGCTAAACCTATGAAAAATTTGAAGGAATTTGTAACGTACCAGCTTTAAACACTTGGTTATGATTGGTCAACGTCTCGCATTACCGAAACAATTCCGATGATATCTCGATGAGAAAACGAGTTAAATCGATTAAAGCTAACCAATAAAATCCCCTCATTGAGTCTGAGAGCTTACATGGCGCGGGAAAACGAACTCAGCTCCTCGCTGTTATAAAAACAACGTACTTCTGCTGGGATTTAAAAAGCCTGTATTTTCCACTGGTAGAGAATAAATAATTCTGGCCCTTGAAAGGAAAAGGAAAAGAATATGTCTGACATGGTTGTCCCGGACATATTGAATGTAAATTCTTGCGAATGTCCTTCTGAAAACCGTGCAATAGCTGAAGAAGATGACATCAAATGGTGCACTGGTTTTTGGAATGAGCTAGTTATAGAAAATCCTACAAGGTATAATTGATATAGCTGTGATACGAGTTAACTGGTGGACAACCAAACGTTTCGAAATGAATAATACAATCGCTTCCAGCTTTCAATTGTACAAATATTTTGTCCCTTTACACTAGCCTCTATCCGGACAGTCCTATTTTCTCGTCAAAAATTTCTGATTGGAATGACCCAATGTTTCCTGACAACGTCTTCATTGCTTCCGACTTGGAGGAAGTTTTGTCTGGTGCACATTCGAGGAGAGGAAATTCGGCTTTCATTGGCAACGATTTTGAAGTAAATTCAAATGAAGGTCGGTTTTATAATTTAATTATAAGTCTTGCTTTCAGGAGAAGAAGACGCCGACAGAAAATGTATAATGATTTCCCAAATGTAAGATGGATGACAGGATGGATGGGTGGGATGAATGACTGGATGGGTGAAATTCGAATTAATGGTGCGATTGACATATGGATGAACAGAGCTTACATAGGCAGTTGCTGGGAACGTGAATGATGGATAGAGTAATTTCTGAAACATAAAAATAAGATAAATTAATCCATAATTAACAGTTTAACCGTTTGTAGATGTTTACTCAATGTATCCCACTTCAGATTCATTCAATGCTGTAAATGCTATGGTAATATCAACTCCTCCGTCAAATGTATCGAAACAAAAGGACAGACGACCAAGAAAGCCAAAGGTAAAGTTCTGAAAACAACACGTCTGTTTTCTACTGAAGAGTTTTGTTTTGTAGTTATTAAATGCCATAAGTTGATGATTAGTGATAAATTAGCTAAGTTTAAATAATACATCTGAATCCATCTATCTATATACACATATAGGTAGATAGATATAGATATAAATATAGCATTTATAGTGCAAAAACGGAAATGAATGATTACATATTTTCTACTCTTGCCTAAACAAAGACACGTTACTATATGTATGTATATATAAATAGGAAGATATGGAGAGGAAGAGGTAAACAACTTCTTACTGGACCATATATTTATTTAAAATCGTTTCGGTTGTCCAGCCTTCATCAATTAAAATGATAATATATATATATATATATATATGACTTTGAATGTCCCACATTTGTGAGGCATCAAAGGTGACTGTAAATAACAGTCATTTCATCCTGCTCATCAGCA
>JBAHVQ010000138.1:418203-431836 GCA_036872915.1 Nanipora kamurai
TATTCAACTGTAAAGACCTCGGCGCTGTGCGCCTCGGTCTTCACAGTTGAATAAAAACCTCTCCCTCATACTTTAACTTATATATAGAACACTCCTCGTGTATGATATATTAGAACAACAACCGTCGTTGCTTCATCATTGCGGAAGCGCATTTAAGTAGAACCTCCTTGTTGGTTCGTCAGTAATGTTGCAACATTGTGCAGCCAGCAATACTGTAGCACCTTGTGAGATTTTTGCGTGCGAAGCAGAAACAACAAAGCGCTTGGTATGCGTCTGATCCGGCCCATTCACCAGCTTACGCTGAGAGTAAGCTCGCCAATGACTTGCCGTTGTTACTGAACGCCGTAACGCGCAATGGCTTGCCAAAAATAAATGTTCTTTTTGCTTACCTGTAACGATGTAGGGACATGTTGCAGAGACACTGGTATTCCCTGATTCGTGACCAGAGTACCATCTTGCATGACCAGGTGATGCGCCGGGGCCCCCGAGTCCCCATCTGATAACGTGGTTTGGGTCGACGACGGGGTGGCGTACAGAATCCCGGAACTGTACATCAGCGGCATGTTACCGCTGGTGAATACCGCGTTCTGTCCAGGGTCATTCCCTTGCATTGAGAGAACGTTGATTGGTACACCTGGCATGTTTGACATCTGACCGGAGTTCGAAGGACTGTCGCCTGATGCATGGTCTTGCGAATCATGGCCCTCATGGTGGTTGTGTGACGTCACCGCACTGTTGACACTCATGTGAGAACTGGCAGACGTTGTAGGCGCTTGCATTCTAGGGAGATGTACTTGTGGGCTCACAACCTAAGATTGTATGGAAAATTAGATTTAACATGGCCAGTCCGGTTACACAGTGGCTAGGAATTAACATGTAGACAGAAATAACATCTTTAGCTAGCATTCGGTTCGGCTGCCCTGCCCTTTTCCGTGGTAAGCTGGGAAGAAAAAACACATGAGTTTACTCGTGCAAAAAACATGTTCATACCTGCACTATTGGCTAACCAAGGCCCACAGGTGGCCTGCTGTACAACCCATTGAATTCACAATAATGAACTTTGTACAAGAGAGGTTTACGTTGCATTACTGAACTACTTCCAAGGGGACAAATATAAGACTCGTTACTAAAAGCGGTCCGTCCACAACCCGACTTTGCAATAGCCAATAATTACTTTACTTAAGCCTTTCTGCAGTAGGAAAGAGTTAGGGTTTTACCACTACTTGAGTAAAGTTAGTCACAGCTCCAGTTTTATTAAGCTGCCAGAAATGTTGGCCTTGAATTCCTACCACTGAAACCTCAGTGAGACACACTACACCTTGATTTATAACAGTTTTGTTTACTTTACAAATAAAGTCAGTTGAACTAACCTGTGTGAGAGGTTGTTGTGTGCCTTGGCCCAGTTGGTAGGTCCCATTTGGGAATGTTGCACCAGGTGTAAATATTGTTGCAAATGCTCCACCAGGCATTGCTTGAACAGACAGAGATTGTACACTACTGACAGCTTTTGAAGCATTAGATTGTTGACTACTAGAGGGTGGTAGGTAGGTAGTCATGGGAAATGAACCATGGCCAGCAGATTGCAGAGTTATACCAGTCATTGAGGACCCGGTTCCAGTTTGACTTAAATCTATGTTTTGATTTAGGAAAATAGAGGCTTTCCCATCCTAGAAAATAATCAACAAATCCCCTTTATCATATAGAACTGTACATAAATAAGCATAAAATAGACAAACACACTGAATAGCACAAAAATGTTATGAAAATAACACTTCAAATAATTATCAAATATGTCAGTGTTGAATTCGGACCCGAGTATTGATATTTTTTGAGGATTGCTCTACCAACTCAAGGATGGATTGAAATGGGTAGACAGGTGCCATTTTATTGGTTATAAATAGGAAAAAGTACCTGCAACAGCATAACACACCAATAATCCATAAGGATTAGCAATATTTCAACACATCTGTTTCAGAATCATTTGGTAGACCAGTGGTACAAACCACTGTTCAAATTTTACTTTAGTAAGCTGTGCTTTTGGTAGATTTACACATTCTTGAAAGTTTCTTTGAAAAAAAGTCCAAAGATATCCAAATATTTACATGGAAAATGAAAATATTACATGTCTAGAACTAATCAGTTCCAGTATAATATGGCAGATTACCCTATTGGGATACTTTTATGGTTTAGGCATTTATGCCATGTAAAGGTAAACTCTTTTTACCCCTTTGGGATGTGTAAATCTTGAGTTTGTATGTGGTCAAATACCAGACTTTACTTGGTAGAGGGAAACTGTAGGTAAGAAAGGAGTGTATACTAGTGCAGTTTTAAGTATAAAATGGTAATGTGCAACAGGGTACTGTCATACTCAAGATCTTTGTAAAACTAGTATGGTAGTCCCCAAATATTATTTCTTGAGGCCACAATATTCAGGGAACATACAAATACACATAACATAGGTGCTACACAGCAGCTTAATCACCTAGATTCAGATTTAATTGTCATATTATCATTGAAAGGCTATCAACTAAAACCTTAAACAAGCCTTAACTACGTATTTGATCAGCATGATGTATTGAATATACCTAACATGTCAACCAATTACAATAACTCTGGGAAATGACCATCACTGACAAGATTCAAACAGTACTGAAATAATGCCGAAGAATCTCAGTTTGGTTTAAAACCATTAGTTTGAATAAAGACTTGAAAAGTGAAAGTTACCTTGACACCAGAACCAGACATTTACCAGTACCTTAGGGATAGGACAACTTGTGCATAAACAACTCCCCTATTAATGCATTTAATGGTTCATCAAAGAAGTCTCAAGAGGAAGCCCTAATTGTTAATTGACTTGAGGACTTTGTGGGAAATTGCTCTGCATCATATTACTAAATTGGGACATGACTCCTTTGTAGGAGTGCTCAACAATAACAATAAAATTAATGAGGCTCCTGAACTGAATATACTACATGTTCAAATCAAATTCAAGAAAAACAAGTCAATCAAATATAAATATCTCAATTCCAATACATTTTATTATTATGCACTTTACAAACGTTTTTGCCAGAAAAAAACTGGGAGAGATGTTCAAGAAAGTCAACTTCTAATGTCTACCAATATAAAAGGACCCTATAAGCATTTGTAAAAAAGTGTCTGACAACATCAAATGCTGTCTGCTTAGGTAAATAGAGATGGTGTCATGAAGTCATAAAGTGATGTTTTATTCTTTAACTCATTACTGGTGAAATACCCAAATATCTGGCACCTTCCCTCTACTGAATTAAAATGTCTGGCATTCAACAGAATAAAATAGAAAAGCTGCACTTTAGACAGGAATGAGTTGACATTTCAGTGTCACTGAGGCTGTTGAAATGGTTAAGAAGCATAAATAAGCCTTAGCATATTAACAACTCTGAATTTGTCAAATTGATAAGAAAATTTGAGAAAACAGTTGCAAGGCCCTGTAGTTTTTTCAAACTGTCATAGTATTATGCGTGGCACATTTGCTACCTACTGAAGTTTTCAACTCAGAGGTATAATTTTCTCACAGTTCATTTTATTCCAATGACACATTAGTTCAAGGGCACTTAACTTAACAAAGAATCTTTGCACAATCCAACCCACAATAAGGAGACATATTCCAAAAGAAAATTCTAGTGAACTTTTGACAACTCATCACTATTCTTCAAATTTTGTTCATATGTGCACCTTTTATTTAACATGCTTAGTGGTAATTTCTATATATGAAAACAAGTAAAATCTTGGAATTAAAAGAAAAATTTGATTGGAAGTGTATGGTATTCTTATGACTCTAATCTTTAAGTCTTTATGTAGTGAATCAAATTTCATTTTATGTTCACCAAGAACAAAACATAGGATTTTATCATTATAAAGGTATAAACACATTTTCTATCATTCGTTGTATAACCCTTTTCCATGTTAAACATTGTAATTTACTAAATACCCCTTAATTATCTTGAAATATTTCATGTGAAAGCTCTTACAAGTTTTTGCTGTCAATAAAAGTAACTTTATGTACTAATTATGGCAGAAAGTTTTCCACCTGCTCTATAATTTACCTGGTGGAGGTTATATAGCATTTAATATCTTGTTTATTATGTAGATTTTTTGAATGACTCTAGTCATTATAATGGTGCACCCATATTGCTAAGCCAGTGGACGTAGACAAAAAAGGAATATTACAAGTATATATTGAAGAGCAACGAGGTAAGATCCCTGTAGCTTAGTAACGAGACTGAAGTATTGGAAAATCATGCCAAATGCCACAACATTTTTTGGATGCTTCTAATGCTTCTCTAATCAAACAGTCATTGCCAGTCCAAATGGTTACCTACTTGATGCCCAAACACAAACACCAATCAGTTTCAGTGACAAGTTTACTCTGAGTATGTGGCTTGCTAAAATATGGTAAATTTTTCAATCTGGATTCTAATGAAAGGGGAATTTCCTTATCTGTTACCCTCCCATGAAGACACCCATACATCTTACATGAATCATTTGACTCTGTCAGGCACTCTATAACAGTAAATTTATCAGAGATATGTTACCACTTATGTTTAAATAAACCAGTATTTTGATGTGCATGCTTGATTCCTTTAGGAATATGCATTATTAAAATCAATAAAATATTTTTCTTTCCACCTTGGTTGGGTAAAAAGGTCTGCCACTCCTTTAGTACTCATAAACTCTCTTAAAGTCCTCAGACCACCTGGAATATTTCAACGTGTTTGCACATTTTGTTTTCACATTTATACAGCTAACTTTAAAAAGGTCTTGTTTTTGCTTCCAAAAATAACCTTTCATCTAAAAGTGTTGCATTTCAGAAAAAAATACTATTGAAATACTGCTGTCAGTATTATCTCACCAACTTGAAGAATCTTTGCAGTATTTGAGCCAGTCAACATGTCTACATGAAACTGGCAAAATTATGGGATTTGCACAGTTCTTGGTACGAAACATGCTCTAAATGGTCTTGGCTGTTAAACTATGACTCAAAGTAACAGTATGTGATGATGTCAACACAGCAAGCCCCTTTGTCAATAATGTGCCAACCTATAATTATATAGAAAAAACAGGGGAACTACCTGTAATGTGTCAAATTAATGAATGCCAAAGGCCAAATCTTCTTAACCCCCCATGGTTAGCAAATCATTTATCACTACCTTCCTGATTCAAGCCATCATGTCTTATTACATAAATGTTATAGAAATTGTGTGTAATGATATCTTTATCTTTATAAATGAGGAAAACTTACATCCCATTCTTCTCAACACCGACATCAATTTAGGTTCCAGACATTAAAAAGTGCTGGGAAACTTTATCTATTTATAACTGAAAATGGTTTCAACAGCTGTGAAGGTTCTAACATCTCTAATTGCACCACACTTTCACATATCAGCAACAGATAAATTTCTGTCATTTAGCACTGAAGAAACTAGCTTGGATAATCCCCTCACCTCCTGATCCACGGTATTTTGGGCGTCTGTTGGCCTGGTTTGGAAATTATAAACAGTATTCAAGTTGAGGGACCCAAAATATATCCATAAATCATCCCAGCTGGTGAGTTAACTTGTGTATCTCTCAAATATGGCAATACGTTAACAATGCCATTTTTCCGAGCGTACAAAGTACAAACCTTTCACACCACGTCTATTCAGCAATTGACACCAAAATAAGAGGTCGACAGAACACAAAGCGAAATCACAAAAGGCACCCGGGACCTTTAATTTTATAACTGCACCAAAAATAGGATCGTAGACAGCACACACTGGTGCAACGGATGAGGTATTATCGTCCAATCAAGGAAAAATTTGGATTCAATACAGATGTGGCGAACGTACTACAAGCGTGAGGTGACACCAAGCAAATGGTGGCATCGCGATGAAGGCTCGAAGTGGAACCTTTCCAAAACAAATTGAAACTAACAAATTTGATAACACCAGAGGTCACTGGACTTCCATGGGTTACTGCAAAGAAACCATTGTTTGCAAATAGTGGCAAACCGCGAATGTGAAAGCTAAACCATTTGAACTATTCAAATACCGTGATCGCCTGATATTCGTATGTCGGAAAAGGTTGCAATATACATAGCGGTGATAGCGCCAGATGGCCGACCGGCTTCCAAACTCCAGCCAAATCAATTTAAGTAACACAGCAACGCTATGAAACAAAGGCTAGGTCTTTGAACTTTTCACTTTAATATTACCGAAAGAAAACCAAGTCGCCGTCTACCGAAAATACTTCGTGTAGACTTAAATCTACATACGAAAATAATTTTGGTATCAGTCTTTCCTTGTCAACATTTCCTCCAAAGAACGAACCGGAACGAAAGAAACGAAAGAACGATGGTTCGTATTCACATGTTTTTACAGACGGCAACGGACGGGATCTCTGCTCTTCTGCATTTGTTGCTGACTCGACTCCGGCAGTGGAAGCATTTCGTTGATACAACTCAAACATTGCCGTCATTGCTAAAACCAACTTTACAAATCCCGAATACCACAGTTTTACGAGCCACGAAACCATTAGCTGTTTGGGTTAAAGCGGCCAAGTCATTTACCCCATACTTTCGAGTAGGCTCAAGCATTTTTGCCGCAGATCCCTCTTGTAAACGTCAAAACAGGAACTTGATGTCGTCAGGCGACTCTAGCACATTCTCAAAATTCCAGACTAAATTTTTATTAATTTTTTATCATCCCAGCAAAATAGTCTTGCCGATGCAGTGGTGCCCCTTTTTACATATTTAACGGGAGTTCGGTCTCGAAATACACTTACATGAACGAACAATCTCGTGGCCACAAGCAGTCAAATCGACTTCCAAAAATGGAGCTACTTTTGTGTGAGAGGCTGCCAAATAAAGACATGGCCTCCATATATGGCCGCCAAAACAAAGTTACACGAAATATGAATGATACAGATTTACTACGAGTTGACAAGTCTTGCTGCATCGCTACAATTTGCGAATTCGAAGACACAGAAAAGAAGTAGCGAAGTAAGAACGAAGACTAGCTAGTGAAAGTTGAATTTCGAAACATCTATGCTCACCATGGCGTCGTTCAACTCCCGAAATAACTCAAAAATCTGTTGAACTGTTCACAAGACTGTGAGGTACAAATTTCTTGCAGAAATATTCCTTTCTTTTAAGAGGTACAGATGGTATAACCATCCAATGGATACAGTGTATAAATGCACAAACAACAACAACAACAAATCACGAAAGTTTGCTTTGATGAAGCCTACCTTGTCGACATTGACTCCTTCATGAGATGAATACGAAAGATCGGGTTCTTCATAGCCAGTAGCAGACATTCTTTGGTCCAGAGCCACTGTACTGACCGAAGGATCCGGTGAATTTAAACAAGTCTGTATAAGAGCTTTCCCACTCTCTGATGTGATCATCGGCTGAAGTTTACGAGTTGCAAACGTATAGACGTGACCTGTTTCCGACGCCACCAAAAGCATCACCTGAGTTCCTGTCAAAGTACTCAGTTCGTAAGCCTAAAAAAAATACAAACGAGGGAAACAGACATCTTTACTCGTTTGAAACCTCTAGGTAGGTTCTAGCCTTTTTCAAACGTCTCACAGAATTCGTCCTTGCCAAGCTGGGCAACTTGTGGACAAGGATTGCACAAACCAGACAGGACTATTGACATTTCTCAACCCACCAACCTTCTTCATAATGCCGGTTTTGCGCTTACTAAAAGTCGTATAACGTCGAAGTTTGTTGTCGATGTACTCCATTTTAATCTTCACCCTTCCTCTAGTTTTCTTCCCGGGTTTTAAAACAATCTTCGAGTCTTCCATGTCTTCGTGATCGGACGAACTGCTTTGCAGATCGTCGACATCGCGTTTAATTCCCCGATTTAGTTGCTGATGCATTCTGACCGTCCCTTCGATATCGTTTAGTGATACGTGCTCCCCTTCGACTGCTTCGCTTTGTTTTGCTCGCTCGTTTTTAATCACCGAGTTATCGATAACCTCGCTATTGGTACACTCGTTTGGTTCACTCTGCATTTTGTCCATTCTTCGTGTTTTATATAAACCTTGAAATCAACATACACGTGCCTACACTTTATTTGGGGTCCTTCTTTTGCCATATAAGGAATAGTTACCAAATATGGTCATCACTTTATTTTCCCCCACAGCTCGCGTTCAGTTCCGGTCCAGGAATCGATTTTTTAACTCCGATATGCAGATGTCGACGTCGCGGCTCCTCGTTTGAATTTTCGAGGCACTTAAACTGCTGAAGTGCTTTCGAAAAAGGCGTGATATTCAGGAACGTTTTTCACCCGTTATGTAATGTTTAATTTCTTCCACACGATATTATTCATCACCGTTCACCATGCCAACAAAATAAGCTAACGCTGAAACAAAACGCAGGGGAACTCAAAATGTACCGTTTCGCCTTGGTCGGCTGGGTATTGGCAGTTAGAGAACGGGGAATCTCCTACGAGCCCCGAGTGACAGGAAACCAACTAACCAGGTCGACAAATCGACGCAATTAATTTTCCTTTTGAAGAATGGATTGAATTGAGAAAATTATTATTATAAACACAAGTGATCACTCTGTCAAGCACCGGCAGTGGGGCAGTAACTGATACAACGAATTAATTGATAACGTCAATAGGGCATTGGAACAGACTACGGAAAATTAGTAGGCCAGATCAAAACCACCACCACCTTCAAGCATCCGGAATACTGTAACACCAACCGTGCTCTCGATTTACCTGGAACAGGAGGACGAGTTATGTGAGATTCATCGGTTCGTTCGAGCAATACGCGCTGTGATTTAGGTGAATCGATGGTTTTGAAATAAAAGAATGATTCTGACTCTACTGATTTCGTGACAAGTTTCTCCTACCACGGCCATGGCATTGGAAGTACGAGGCCACTTGAAG
This sequence comes from Nanipora kamurai, assembly GCA_036872915.1. Lineage (NCBI taxonomy): Eukaryota > Metazoa > Cnidaria > Anthozoa > Scleralcyonacea > Helioporidae > Nanipora > Nanipora kamurai. The sequence continues at coordinate 427,125 of JBAHVQ010000138.1, forward strand.
TTTTTCCTAAAATTAGTTTCAAGGTATTCTTAATCATGGAAAGATAGAGACACACCTCGTAGCTTTTTAATCGGATTATGTTTGGGAGATTTATTATTGGATGTCGTTAAACGGAGCAAAATGTTTATCTTCTTCCCTGTTTATGATCCAAGAGAATCAATTCATTGTCGTCAAAGTGTCTTTTTCCGGATTTTGCAACAGTGGCCATGGAAACACGAGGAGTTGAAATTGAATCCGTCTTATCGCTCTATTATGACGTAAAAGAGAATAAGATGCGGAATTTGACTTGGTTATTAAAACTGAGATTTGGATCACGAAATCAAGTAAATGTAAACAGCTTAACAGCTGTAGTAGGAAATATGAAGATGAAGCGGAGAAGAATGTGATTGTTTCCTTCTCGAAAGTAACAAACCGCATTTATAAATTATGAGGACAGGATCAGTTGGTGACTGATACACCATAGCTTCCGATTTACCGGCATGGATGATTTTGTGCAACGGATTTTAACTCGTGCCGAAGTTCCGAGGGTCTGATATTGGCAATTTAGATGATATTTATCTCAGTGTTTGCAAGCCGCCCCATCTCTTCTCTCTCTCTTCCTTATCCTCCCTCCTTCTCTCTTTCTCACTGTCTCGGTCGCCCTCGTTCTCTTACAACCTTATTTCCAGTAGTGGAATTTTCCGCGCGCATTGAACTTCTTCTTGTTTCTCATTGGCTCCCAGGGTCCAGAGAACTGCCGAGAGCCAATGAGAAACAAGAACAAGGAAATGCGCGGAAAATTCCACCTAGTGGAAATGAGATTTTAATCTTTCTCTCTGTGCCGCTTTCTATCTCACTCTCTCCCAGACCCCCTCTAAACCATGTACGAGATTACACAGTGGATTACACACGGTCGATAACCACACTCACAAATGTCGCCTGGCGGACGAGAGATTAAAGATCAAACAAAAGGTGATCAAATCAGTGTTCGTAGTAATTGTAGTAAAGAGGTGACAAATACCACACATTCACAGCATTCAATAAAGAAACTTTTTTTTAACCTTCATTTCACTTTTACGGTCTTTATATAATAATTCAAGCCCCGGATTGACTAAGTTTCATTGTCCATGGATTAACGTATTTCGACCGTGAAAGGGATTTTATATCATAACGCATTTTATGACGTATGATAGTTTCACGTTGACGATCAAAATACCCTCCGTTGAAATTACAGAAGTTCATCGTAAGCTGAAGTTTCTTTCTTACACGTATTAGGAATCCCGCAAAAAGCAAGATTTCACCGCACCTTCCTGAGCGAATGGGTGTGGTTCTCTCGGGATTTTTGATGAGAATAATACTATCAAAAATCACGCGAGAACCAGGCGCATTCGCGCAGGAAGGTGCGGTAAATTCTTGCTTTTGATGGGATTTTTGATACGTCTACTCCTACTCTGATTCATGCCACGATCGCGCGACTTCTTTACAAAAGCATAAAACAGTTTTCTCTCACTGCGAGTTCACAAATTACGAAAATTTGTAGAGGATCCTCATACAAGAAGAACACTTACTGTGACTCTGCGGCTAAATAGAGTATACCTGCGCAATTCTTTTTAAAGTTTGCTTTGAAGGCCTTGCACATAAATGACTTCCCTTTAATAAGTTATTTGAAAATCTTACTCGATAAGCTTTTGTACCGTGCACCTTCTCTCGAATGCACGAGCACATGGGCGTGGCCTGTTGAAAAGAGTGTCTGGTGACATGTGGCCAGTGGTTTGAAGATGGAGTAACTTCCAGTTCCCTAACATGTTTCGAGTGACTCAGGGGCATCATATTAGCTTTTCTGTGGTGATGTCAGTGACCCAACCCTAACCCTAAGAACAATACTAAGACGCTGATTACATGAGACCGGTATGAAGTCAGACCGGCGAGATTTGAGTTCACTCTCCCTATAAATCCTTATTTGAGTTTACATGAGACCCGTTCGAAAAATCACGTAGGATCGGTCTGACTCATTCCGGGTGCTGCGCCGACGCGAATGGGTTCAGACCGGTACAAAATCGGACCGCTGCGAAATTTTCTTCGCGAAAGAACGAATTCTAATAAGATCGGCCAATGCTATAGCGTATAACACGAATATCATTAAAAACTGGAACGAATTCATCATCAGACCAAGGGACTAGAAGTAAAGAAATAAACATACAATTGAGTTGTTAACACAATGAAAGAAGGCTTTTACTCGATGGCAATATTAGTCAAGGTTGAGAACTTTCAAAATTCAATTGAGTACCAAATGTTCCTATTCTTATTTCCAACTCTTCATTTTAATCATTTAAGGTGTTCTTTCAAGGTTTTCACCATAATTACTACCGTGCTGCATTGTGGGCAAACTTTTGAAAAATTTGAGATGGTTCTTCCCCCCTTTAAAGAACTGGGCAACTTAACTTAGCACTAAATCCACCTTAAAACCAAAAGCTAAAACATATCCTTTGCGAAAGACTGACTACCATAACTCAAGGATAGGCCAGCCTATATTTTTGGAAAAGCTTTTTCGTCTTATATTAATATCGGAGCTTCCGTCAGTTCCTCAAATTGACCTCTGGTTTAACACCAACGCCAAAATAGTACGTTGTTTAACTTCTCTGTTCTTTAAAAAGTATCGGGTATATCGACTATCGCTCGGACTTTACATGATGTCCCTTCAGTCAGACATCAAACGTCAAAGCTGAACCTCGTTTCAACGACGCTACATGCAGTACCGCAACACAAAACTACATCTTAGCGCCATTTTTACGCTTATTGCAAATAGTAATTCAACGCCTGGGATATTCCGGGTGTTATCATTTACGTTAAGACAAAATTCTTTTCTGCATCATCCACGACAATTAGCTACTCTCAAACAAATTTTTCGTACTTTCTGGCACAAAAATATTAACTCCTTATCGTGGTATCCAAAGAGTACTTCTGTGCAGGTCTGCAGCACATAACCGGTGATAAAATTTAGAGCGCGATTTTCTCAAATGTATATTTTATGACGGATTACTCGGTGCCAAAAAGTCTAGCACATTCAATATTGGTCTTGTTATTCCCACATTTCCAGAGATTTTTTCCTGTAGACAGAATTGTGCTCCAATCCTCGAATATCATTATTAGACTAAAAATATGACTAAAACTTACTTTACTTTAGCTTTCTGGGACCAAAGTTTGAGTATAATCGCAACTGGATTAAATACTCAAGAAAATCAGATTGTCGGTATTTGAACTTTTTTGAGGTTCAACACCAACATGAATCTGACGACTTTCCAAGAAAAATAGATTTACATTCATTTGATATTTAGCTTTGCTCTTATATTTTTCGATGATAGTGCCCTCTATTGAACTCTCGATGGTCTTTTGTTACCATGGAAACAACGTGGACCTGCTTGGTATGATATCACAGAAACAAATACACACAACTTTTGGCAATATATCGTTGCAAACGTTAATATTAACACATTTCACTTCTATTATGGAGGACCACCGTAAGTCTTTTCCTCAATTCAAAGCTTATCAACCCACTCACGTTTAATCTCCAGTTGGAAATTATTTTAAAGTATACTCTCCCGCATTCTCTTCTGGCATTGCAAGTCAGACAAGTCAGCCTTTCCGTGTAAACAGAGTTGACTTATCGCAAACTCGTCCCCATGGCCTTCTCACTGTTTTTTTCAAAATGGCGGACAAGGATTCCCCGACAGGGGGGCAAATACCCCGACTTAAGGAAGAAAAGTTGGGTGCGTAAGAAACCTGAGCTGAAGAACTAAAAAGTGGTAAAAATCATTCTCCTCCTCCCCGATGAGGGGCACCCATGCGGCCCCGACCGGGGCCAGTTCTCCTCGATTCCGGTCAGCGCTTCCTGGCCCGCTGAATTGGGCCGTCTCTGGAAATCGTGAACAGGAACATGACAGAAAACTCAAAGAAGCACCACGGAAATCAGTTTCGTCATTTGAAGTCAAACTCAGGTAGATGAATTGGATAACGAAACAGATGAGGTTTTTCAGTGTTGAATTTACTCTAGCTGACGTCAGATTATTTTACTCTGGTCAAAGGAAGACGTTTGCCCGCGTATAAAAGTTGATACGAACCCAGGAAGCGTACGTGGGTATCGAACGGCAATCACGAGATAGCAAAAGGGATAGTCATTTCCATGCGGACGCAGGAAGAGTACGTCCAACGCTCAATTCCCATCGTCTCCAAGAGGTAACCGATGTGGGTAGCGATGAAACACGCCGAAAGTGCGGGGGACAATGTAAGAAAGGTATCGTATTGTATTAACGATAGTATATGCGCATACACGCGTGGCCTTAGTCTCGTCTTTCTAAGTTTAGTGCAGATGATATACAAGCTTACAATATTATCCAAATTTATGATTTATATGAATATAACTGTAACCAAATGTGTATAATTGGAAATTAATCCTCCCCTTCAACACACACACTAACGCCTTTACACCATGGACTTTCGATAAATCCAGAACGAAATACTTTTTGCGTTTAACGTTATTCCGGTTCACACGCTTTTGTGGATTGATTTAAATTTCAATGGAACTTCAAGAAAATATTCTTGTTGTTTTCTTGTACAAGAAAATTAAGGCATCGTAGAGTGGTAATGATGTAATTGCTCCTCCGAGTGACGAACCATACCGGACAAGTAGAGAAAACTCTACTTGGCCCGGCAGGGATACGAACCCGCGACCTTCG
>JBAHVQ010000138.1:431936-452229 GCA_036872915.1 Nanipora kamurai
GAGTGATTACAGTTCGGTTGAAAACTACCAGTGGTAGAACTTTTCGGTGAGCTGCATATCTCCTCGACGCCTTCGATAAGATCATCCAAAAAACTGTGCTTTTGACTGTCGCAGTCGTGACTGCGTAATCGGAAGTCTCCGACGCAAGATCGGTCCCTGCCAAAGACAGCAAGGTCCCTATAAACAAAGTTTTCAATAATATTTCTGCGAAAAACATTTTCTACAGCAAAACGCAAATCATATGAACTTTCTTCAAAGCGAAGTTACAAGAAATGACGCCTTGCTAGGATACGCTTACGCGATTTAATTGTTACATCATAATTAGTGACTTCACGTTACTGTGAAAACACCAATCAGGACGAGAAAATTATGACGTAACGACGAAGTTGCTATTTAAAATCTCGATTGTATTTATCTACTATATTATAAACTGAGGTAAAAGTCAACCTTTCAAGCGTAAGCTCTGGCAGTGACATTTGATCACCGTTTCCTAGGTCCCCCGGATTCGCATTTTAAAATTAGGTCGAAAAAATGTACTATTTTCAATAAATAGTCAATTGATTTAAATTTCAATGGAACTTCAAGAGAATATTCTTGCTGTTTTCTTGTAGAAGCAAATTAAGCCATCGTGGTGTGGTATTTGTTAAGAAAGTCTGTTGGACTTACTCTCTTGAGATTCGGCATTTCTGTCCACAATTGAAGAAAAAATTATGCATCTCTTATCTTATAAGCCAAACGTAAGAATGACGACTTGATACTGGTGATTCTCAACTGGTTGATGAATTTTTTCCCTGGCCACATAAAAACAGGACACGAAACAAGGAATACCTATATCAACCGTTAATCAACATTCGTGTAATTTCATTATACTTGACAATCATCAGACATCCTTAGATGGGAATCCGAGTGTGCCTGAGGGAAGATCCAAAATCACGTCTTTGGCCCACAGGTGTGTTGCCGGAACAGTGGTAGTGCGTGTAACTTACACCTCTGTGACTAGAGTTTGAATCCAGCTGCGTACTATTTTGTGATTAAAGTTACCTTGATTACATTTGAGAAGAGTGTTGTCCAGTTTGACTCTACCAAACATAGCAGGTTTTCCGGGTGTTCCGGTCTCTTCCTTGTAGTATCACTGGACCTCTAGGGAGAACAGCGTAATTTAGCTGTTAGGATTATCCAGTATAAATAAAAGAACTTTACTAACTTCCTTTACTAGTCAAACGGCGCATGATAGCCAGTGATAGTACGTGAAAGTCGATGTTATATTTGAAACTCGCTCCCGTTTTGCCACCAACTATCATGGTACACTATCTTCGACTATTAAGGACTATCATGGGCTTTCAGTTTGTTCAAATTTTTCATGATAGCCAATGATAGTTTTTCCTGTTTACACCATGAATTGCTGATAGTTGGTAATAGTTGGAGGAGAAAATGAGCTCCTAAGTGTGAAACACACAGTTCAGTCGGCGTGGTCGCGCTACCACATTTGCTATTAAAGCGTAATTATGACCGAAACATCAACGGCAGATCTCCCAAATTCCAGATGTGATTTTTGACGATGACATCACTAGATCTTGTGAAGTATAAGTACATTGATTGGAACCGTGTCTTATAATTTTACAGCAAAAACAACAAGGAAAAGATGGCTAACGCTATCCAGACAATGGCGAATCCTCGGTAAATTACTCCAGTTAAAGGATGAAACACACTGTGCAGCCGCTTTGGTCGCCCGACCACAGCGACTTGTTTGCGCGGTTGCTAATTTAAGACCCATTTACACTAGAGTTTTTGGGCACGGCGCAGTTGATATTTGGATACGGCACTTTGGCCGTACCGAGACCTCTATCAGTTTTAGTGGTCGCCACGGCTAATTTTTTAGGCACGAGTAGCTAAGTTTTAGCAGGTCCGCTCCGTTTACACTGAGATAATTACACGTGCCGTGCTGATAAAAGAGCGGTACTCGTGCCAACATTTTAGCCGTACCGTGCCGAAAATAGTGTTTTGAGTAATCCTATTTCTTGTTGCAAAAACATAGGTAGATAAGGTCGGAATTTTTATTTTTAATCTAGTGCCTATGCAAGACAATGACGTCTTTTTCAAAACCATATGTCAATTTTACAGCAGCACCGTTGTTGCAAATAGTATTATTGTATAAGGAAATGGGCAACTTGGCCAGAAAACTAGAGGACATGGCCATGATTACGACCAAATATGTCCTACGTTGAAAATCTATTTGCGATAGAACTAAATAGGTGTTTTTTCGGTTGACTTGTCACATTTTTTTAAGACGATTTTTAGCAGCTTCCAGAATCCCTCGCCATGATTATCCAATAATGCAAATCATGTTCCAACTTTCGCCCAAGCACCTTGCAAAATTGAACAAAAAGATTAGGGTCGGTAATTCTCGGGGTCACAAATCAAGCAGGGTCGGAAAAAAGAAACCCAGGTATTTTTTTTTGGCCTCGTCAATAAGGACCAACTCTCAAGGAAAGAGAATAATTTTTGTGACGAAAAGTTGCCGCTTATAATCCAAAAAATACGGTAAAACTGTTTCGCGAATTTTCTCTTTAAAAACACGCAGTGTTCCTGTCAGTTTGCAGTCGATTCTGGCTAAATCTTATTTACTATCCTGCAAAAGACTCCGTGATCTTGTGTTGGGTTAATGTGAATATTCGACTCCAACGCTTTGCTTTCTTATGGTGGTTATAGACAGTAATCGCAGGTATTATTTGAAAGAGGTACAGAATCGCAAATTCAAATTTCAAAACAGAAACGTTTTTATGTTTGAGTTTGAGAAGTTTCCTTCCCAGTGATCAACAGCGTAACTTGGAAAATTGCACTGTTGAAGTGTAATTTTAACCTCTATACTCCACTCGGCTAGCTATCACATTAACTTTTTCAAAAATTAATTTTATTGTTTAAATTTCTTACAAAATTTACATATTATTCTCATCGCTGCTGCTGAGTTAAATACTGTTTAGACTGTTAACCTGTTATATGAAATTAGATAGTGTTTTTATGCAATAAATTAAGATATCGAGCACATTTAATTTCTATTCAAAACTTTCGATGCGATGAGACACGGTAGAACAAATGCACCACCGAAGATAAGTGTAGCCAGGACATGGTTCTTAACAGAGTCCAATAGTACTGTTCTGGTCTGGAATGTTGTTTCTCTGTGTTGGTTACAGCCTCTTGGTTTTCATTTACGTCTTGTGATTGGAGGGTATCATTTTCATGATCACTACCTTCAGTAATCGCGTAGCTTTTGTTGTCTGCCCATTGGTCTTCATCGATTTTGGAATCGGTGATATCATCGTACTTGACGACGTCTTCGGGATAAAGATCTATCATTGAAATAAAACTTTTGGTTTCGGTATCTGGGTCCCTGAACAGAAAGAACTCATGAGGAAAGTCGTCTTTATCTTTGTCTTCACCATCATACATGTCGATGTCGTCTGGATTAAGATCTGTCATTGAGATGAGCTCTCTGCTAGCATTGCTATCTGGGTTAGTTGACATAAAAAACTCATCTGGGAAGTCGTCATCGCCTTCGACATCATCGTTTTTGCAACTACAGTCTTCTTTCCTGTCAATGCTATCGTTAGCTTTCTGGTCTTTTATCTGCACAAGGTTGATGTCTTCGTTGGTGGAAAGCGTTTGCGTGGTAGGGCAGTAACCATCGTGTTTTTCTTCCAAGGAACTATCAAATTCCCAGTCTTTCGTCGCAACAAGGTTTGTGGTGCTTTTGATGACACAGTCTGTTGGTGTGACTTTGGATTCAACCTCTAAATTTTCACCCGAAGAGTTATACAGTTTCCAATTATCCATCTTATCAAGTTCGGTCGAGTCATCCTCAAGGCTACTGGTTGACGTAGCTAGACGTTCATCATCGACACTTTTGTCAGTCTGACCATTTAATTTCTGGTCTCTCATTTGAGCTTGGTTGATGACGTCAATGTTCGGTTGGTCCTTTAACCTACTTTGAATATGTTTGGAAAAAGTGTCAACTTCTGAAAAAACGGGTTTATTTTGAAAATAAACCGGTTCTTTCAGAAGTTGGTACTTTTTGATTAGCTCTGGTGGAATTGTTGTCCTGACAACGAATTGTTGTTTCTTGACATTCGCCAAAAAGACGACTCGATGTTGAAACCTGCATTTGCGCGAGAACGCTCAAATTAACCTGCTGGTCATCGGGTGAAGAAGAGCGACTTTTGTCATCACCAACCACGTAGACAGGGTTCGAGTTTTTCATCTCAATACCATTTGCAGTATCGTTCTTTTCTAGATCAAGTGATTAGCGGATTGAGTCATATTCGGCGGGATCAATTGGTTCCCAATCGTTCTCACTCAGAATATACATGACCTTTCCGTCTCCATTCCCAAGAACAAAGAATTCGTCTGGAAAATCTTCGTCATTGTCATCGACGACTTTGATACAAGTCACTGGTGATTGGCCAACACTTTTGCATAATTCACCATCTTGTCCTGTGAAAAATTTGGACTTCTGATCTTTTAAATCCCTGGTCAATGTTTCACAGTCCTTTTTGAGATTAGCAATCTCGAAGTTGTTAGCATCACACCTCTCGGGACATTTTTTACCATTTCCATTAAGAGTTGTCTTCTCTGATGGCACAGTGAGTAAATGTGACAAATTTTGTGAATACATAAGAAGGTATGTCTCGGGTGGATCTTCTGGTAGAACAAACTTTTTCTGTGTTTTGGTGGTGATATTCAGTCTAGATGAAAATGTTGTCCATTATTAGTAAATGAGTTATGGAAAATGAAAGTTTCGACATGTAGGAGGGTAACTGAATGTAGAAAATTTCGTATGTAGGGGGATGAAGCATCGACTATGGTGCCGCAGAGAGAGAGAGCGAATGTGAAGAAAGAAAAGACATGTGACAGACAGATAGCCGTCAACTACCAGCGTACCATCTACAACCTCCCTTTAAAAATTATACTTGAACAAAAAAGTCCAAACTCATTACTCACTTTGATAGAATGAATCGACGATTCTTCCAAATGAACCAGAGAAAATACCCAAGTACAACCAACGCTTTTTCCATAGCATGTAGTTCCAGTAAGTCCTTGATATATTCTAACGGAGAAAACACCAAGACAAAACGATCAATGTCAACGTCTAAGTAAATCCAGGATATACATCTCCAGGCAAAAACAAAATCGTGTCTAAGCTTGCAGCTTCACTGTACCAGGGAGAAATGACCCAGAGGGATGAATAAGCTTGGCCACTGATCCCCAGCAATAAATGACCCCAGTCACTTATACCCGGGGATTAGTAACTCCTTAAATTTCATTATTCCAATATTATAAACGAAACCCTGACCCAAACACCAACCCAATCTCTAACTTTGCCTGGCTACAACACGGTGACCATTTCAACCGTTACTGGGAATCAGTGCCCGAACTGCACTAAGCACCGGGGACATTGCTCCCCATGTCACCGGCACAAATCGATAGATAAATCTGGAGATGAAAAGGAGCGAAGTAAGATTACTGTGCTATGATCTAGTTGATACGAAAAGTGATCAGTACTTGCGGCACTGTAATTCATAATGCGTGAGCCCAGTTGATGTGATACGTTCCGTTTCGAACTTACATATTGAAGGCATATTCGAACAAAATGTGAACCGTTTGTAAATAACACTTTTTCAAAAAAATTGTCTCTGGTTTACTTGATGTAGTCGACAGAATAGAAGCGAAAGCATCGAGCCCTGAAAAGTCTTTAAAGGCTCTAAAATGTGGAATTCTTTTTAGCTTAGTAAATAGAGTTTTGTAACTGCGGGTAAAATTGTAGTATTCTGGTATTGGTTTGAGTCAAGACAACCAAGTATAGAAAACAATCCGTCGCAGTGTAACGGTTACCCCAAATTGTTGTTTGTCTACAAAACAATGATATTAGTTTTGTCCACTAAAAAGACAAAAAACGATATCAATTTCCTTTTGACAAAGTTATTAAAGTTGTTCTTACCCTTGATGCAAGTTCTTCCTGTGAGAAAAGTGAATTTGTTGTTCTGACAGGTTGATGTGTCCCCTGAAAAAGAATTGCCCATATTGTTTACCATCACCAAACTGTAAACTTCGCAAATCTAAAGTTTATAAACTGAATTTTGTTAAGCTATGTATTATCGTGCTAGAATAGGTCAAAGAGCTGCTCTGGAGACATTTTTCCCCGACCTGACTTTTACAAAACTAAAACAGACAGCGCCAAAACATTTTTCAACGCACCGAGTTGTTTTCCATTTTCCCACTTGAAAGTTTCGTTGACACTTTTATCAACCCTTCTGTGTTGAGATATGTTGTAGAGAACAACAGAAGGATCGTCTTTCCGTCCAAGAAGACACTGTAGGGAAGTGTCATTGGTGGAGTGATTACAGTTCCGTTGAAAACTACCAGTGGTAGAACTTTTCGGTGAGCTGCATATCTCCTCGACGCCTTCGATAAGATCGTCCAAAAAGCCTGTGCTTTTGACTGTCGCGGTCGTGACTGCGTAATCGGAAGTCTCCGATGTACGATCGTTCCCTGCCAAAGACAGGAACGTCCCTATAAACGAAGTTTTCAATAATATTTCTGCCAAAAACATTTTCTACAGCAAAACGCAAATCATTTGAACTTTCTTCAAAGCGAAGTTTCACGAAATGATGCGTTTCTAGAATACGCTTACGCGATTTAATTGCTACATCATAATTAGTGCCTTCACGTGACTGTGAAAACACCAATCAGGACGAAGCAATTATGACGTAACGACGAAGTTGCTATTTAAAATATCGACTGTATTTATCTAATCTATTATAAACTGAGGTACAAGTCAACCTTTCAAGCGTAAGCTCTGGCAGTGACATTTGATCATTTTTTCTGTTTTCCAGGTCCCCCGGATTCGCATTTTAAAATTAGGTGGAAAAAATGTACTATTTTCAATAAATAATCAATTGATTTAATTTTCAATGGAACTTCAAGAGAATATTCTTGTTGTTTTCTTGTACAAGGAAATTAAGGCATCGTGGAGTGGTATTTGTTAAGAAAGTCTGTTGGATTTACTCTCTCGCGATTCGGCATTTCTGTCCACAATTGAAGAAAAAATTATGCATCTCTTATCTTATAAGCCAAATGTAAGAATGACGACTTGATACTAGTGATTCTCAACTGGTTGATGAGTTTTTTCCCTGTCCACATAAAAACAGGACACGAAACAAGGACTACCTGTATCAACCGTTAATCAACATTCGTTTAATTTCATTATACTTGACAATCATCAGACATCCTTAGATGGGAATCATACAGGGCCTGAGTAAAGATCCAAAATCACGTCTTTGGCCCACAGGTGTGTTGTCGGAACAGTTGTAGTGCGTTTGTCTTACACCTCTGTGACTAGAGTTTGAATCCGGCTGCCTACAATTTTGTGATTAAAGTTACCTTGATTACATTTGAGAAGAGTGTTGTCCAGTTTGACTCTACCAAACATAGCAGGTTTTCCGGGTGTTCCGGTCTCTTCCTTGTAGTATCACTGGACCTCTAGGGAGAACAGCGTAATTTAGCTGTTAGGATTATCCAGTTGTAAATAAAAGAACTTTGCTTACTTCCTTTACTAGTCAAACGGCGCATGATAGCCAATAATACTACATGAAAGTCGATGTTATATTTGAAACTCGCTCCCGTTTTGCCACCAACTATCATGGTGCACTATCTTCGACTTTTAAGGACTATTATCCGCTTTCAGTTTGTTCAAATTTTTCATGATAGCCAATGATAGTTTTTCCTGTTTACACCATGCATTGCTGATAGTTGGTAATAGTGGGAGGAGAAAATGAGCTCCTAAGTGTGAAACACAATGCTCAGTCACCGTGGTTGCACGACCACATTCGCTTTAAAAGCGTAATTATGACCAAGACAATAACGGAAAATCTCCCAAATTGCAGATGCGGTTTTTGATGACGACATCACCAGATCTTGTGAAGTATAAGTACACTGATTGGAACCGTGTCTTATAATTGTGCAGGAACAACAAGAAAAAGATTTCTAACGCCATAGAAACAATGGCGAATCCTTGGTAAAGTACTCCGGTTAAATGATGAAACACATTGTGTAGCCGTTTTGGTCGCTCGACAACTGCGACTTCATTGCGCGGTTGCCAATTTAAGGCCGATTTACACGATAGTTTTTGGACCCGGCACGGCTGATATTTGGAGACGGCAATTTAGCCGTACCGAGACCTCCATCAATGGTAGTGCTCGCCACTGCTAATTTTTGTAGGCACGAGTACCCAAATTTTCGCAGGTCCGCACCGTTTATACTGAGATAATTACACGTGCCGTGCTGAAAAAAGAGCGTTACTCCTGGCAACATTTTAGCCGTGTTGTGCCGTGCCGAAAATCGTGTTTAGAGTAATCCTATTTCTTGTTGAAAAGGCAGGGAAGGTCGGAATTTTTATTTTTAATGCAGTGGCTATGAAAGACAATGACGTCTTTTCCAAAACCATATGTCAATTTTACAGCAGCACCGATGTTGCAGACAGTATTATTGCATAAGCTAATTAACAACTTAGCCAAAAATCTAAAGGACATGGCCGTGATTATATCCTACGTTGAAAATCTATTTGCGATAGAAATAAATAGGTGTTTTTTCGGTTGAATGGTCACATTTTTTGAAGCTGATTGTGAGAGCGCTTCCAGGATCACTCGCCATGTTTATCCAATAATACAAATCATGTTTCAATTTTCGCCATAGCCCCTTGCAAAATTGAACAAAAGGATCAGGGTTGGTAATTTTCAATGGGAAAAATCAAGCCGTGTCGGTAAACGGAAACCCAGGTATTTTTTTGGCTCGTCAATAAAGACCAACTCTCAACGAAAGATAATAATTTTTCAGACGAAAAGTTGCAGCCTATAATCCGAAAAATACGGTAAAACTGTTTCGCGAATTTTCTCTTTAAAAACACGCAGTGTTCTGTCAGTTTGCAGTGGATTCTGACTAAGTCTTATCTGCTACTCTGAAAAAAAAGACTTGGTGATCTTGTATTGGATTAATGTGAAATTTCGACTCCACCGGGAACCTTTGCTTTCTTATCGTGGTTATGGACAGTAATCGTAGGTATTTTTTGGAAGATGTACACAATCACAATTTCAAATTTCAAGGCAGAAACGCCGTTTTGTTTGACTTGACTTTTGTTTGACAACAGCGTAACTTGGAAAATTGCACTGTTGAAGTATAAATTTAACCTCTATACTCCACTCGGCCAGCAATGACATTAATTTTATTCTAATATTAACTTTATTGTTTAAAGTTTTTATGAAATTTACATATTATTCTCATCGCTGCTGTTGATTTAAATACTGTTTAGACTGTTAACCTGTTATATGAAGTTACATAGTGTTTTCATGCAATAAATTAAGATATCGAGCACATTTAATTTCTATTCAAGACTTTCGCAGCAATGAGACACGGCAGAACAAATGCACCACCGAAGATAAGTGTAGCCAGGACGTGGTTCTTAACAGAGTCCAATATTGCTGTTTCTGGTCGAGATTGTTGATTCTCGGTGTTGGTTACAGCCTCCTGGTTGTCACTTATGTCTTGTGATTGGTGGATATTATTTTCATGATCACTACCTTCAGTAACCGCGTAGCTCCGTTTATTGTCGTCTTCAACCATTTTGGAATCTGTGCTATTATGATACTTGACGACGTCTTCAGGGGTAAGATCTTTCATTGAAATAAAACTTTGGGTTTTGGTATCTGGATCACTGAATAGAAAGAACTCACGAGGAAAGTCGTCTTCATCTTCGTCTTCATCTTCGTCTTCACCATCATACACGTCGATGTCGTCTGGATTAAGATCTGTCATTGAGATGAGCTCTCTGCTAGTTTTGGTATCTGAATTAGTCGGCATAAAGAACTCATCTAGGAAGTCGCTTTCGCCTTCGGCATCATCGTTTTTACAACTACCGTCTTCTTTCCTGTCAATGCTATCGTTAGCTTTCTGGTCTTTTATCTGCACAAGGTTGATGTCTTCGTTGGTGGCAAGCGTTTGGGTAGTACGGCAGTAACCATCGTCCTTTTTTCCAGAGTAACTATCTAATTCCCAGATCTTTGTTGCAACAAGGTTGGTGGTGTTTTGGATCACACACTGTACTGGTGTAACTTTGGATTCAATCTCATCATCTTCAACCGAAATATTATCCAGTTTCCAATTCTTCATCATATAAAGATCGGTCGAGTCATCGTCAAGGCTACTGCTTGACGTAGTTAGACGTTCATCATCGAAACTTTTTTTGGCCAGAACATCTAATTTGTGGTCTCTGATTTGAGCTTGGTTGATTACGTCATTGTTCGGTTGGTTTTTTACTGTACTTTTAATATCTTTGGAAAAAGTACCAACTTCTGAAATAACCGGTACATTTTCAACAAGGCCGGTAAGCAGGCAATCAGCAGAAACGGCATTTCTCTCATCGCCAGCCACATTATTGTGTTCCAGGTCTTTTATTTGATTAGCTATGGTCGAACTGTGGTCATGACAACGATTTGGTGTTTCTTGACATTCGCCAGAAAGGCGATTCGATGTTGAATTCTTCATCTGTGCGAGAACGCTGAAATTAACCTGCTGGTCTTCGGGTGAAAAAGAGCGACTTTTGTCATCACTAACCAGGTAGCCAGGGTTCGAGTTTCTCATCTCAATACTACTTGTAGTATCGTTCTTTTCCAGATCAAGTGATTCACGGCTTGAGTCATATTCGGCGGGATCAATTGGTTCCCAATCGTCCTCACTAAGAATATACATGACGTTTCCGTCTCCATTCCCAAGTACAAAGAATTCGTCTGGAAAATCTTCGTCATTGTCATCGACGATTTTGATACAAGTCACTGGTGATTGGCCAACAGTTTTGCATAATTCACCATATTGTCCTGTGACAAATTCGGACTTCTGATCTTTCAAATCCCTGGTCACTGCGTTCATCTGGATGTGATCCACATGTGGGATGGTCTTATTCTGGCAGTAATTAGCATGGCTAGAGCATGTGTCGTAGTCCTTTTGGAGATTACCAATCTCGAAGCTGTTAGCATCACACCTCTCGGGACAATTTTTACCATTTCCATTAGGAGTCGTCTTCTCTGATGGAACCGTGAGTACATGTGACAAATTCTGTGAATATATAAGCAGGTATGTCTCGGGTTGATCTTCTGGTAGAACACACTTTTTCTGTGTTTTGGTCGTGATATTCAGCCTAGATGCAAATATTGTCCGTTGTTAGTAGATGAGTTATGGAAAGTGAAAGTTTCGACATGTAGGAGGGTAACTGAATGTAGAGAAATTCGACTGTAGGGAACATGTAGAATCGGCTGTGGTGCCGCACAAGGAGAGCGAATGTGAAGAAAGAAAAGACATGTGACAGACAGATAACCGTCAACTACCAGCGTACCATCTGCAATCTCTCTTTAAAAATTATACTTGGAAAAAAAAAGCCCGAACTCATTACTAACTTTGATAGGATGAATCGACGACTCTTAAAAATGAGCCAGAGAAAATACCCAAGTACAACCAACGCTTTTTCCATAGCATGTAGTTCCAATAAGTCCTTGATATATTCTAACGGAGAAAACATCAAGACAAAACGATCAATCTCAACATCCAATGAAATCCAGGATATACATCTCCGGGCGAAAGCAAGATCGTGTCTAAGCTTGCAGCTTCACTGTACCAGGTTTACTTGCATTTTGAATAACTTTCGGTATTGGAAAAAGAATATTTTTGTTGCACTACAACACAACGGCCTGGATTCAAAGGGAGGAATGAGCCACAGGGATGAATGAGCTTGGTTACTGATCCCCAACAATAGATGACCCCACTCACTTATACCCAGGGATTAGTAACTCCTTAAATTTCATTATTCCAATATGATAAACTAAAGCTAACCCTTATCCAAACACCAACCCAATCCCTAACTTTGCCAGGCTACAACACGGTGACCATTTCAACCGTTACTGGGAATCAGTATCTCACGTGTACTAAGCACCGGGGACATTGCTCCCCACGTCACCGGCACAAATCGATAGATAAATCTAGAGATGAAAAGGAGCTGAGTAAGATTACTGTGCTATGATCTAGTTGATACGAAACATTATCAATACTTGCGGCACTGTAATTTATAATGCATGAACTTAGTTGATCTGATTCGTTCCGTTTCGAACTTGTATATTGAAGGTATATTCGAACAAAATGTGAACCGTTTGTACATAACATATTTTCAGTGAAATTATCTCTGGTTTACTTGATGTAGTCGACAGAATATTAGAGAAAGCATCGAGCCCTGAAAAGTCTTTAAAGACTCTAAAATATGAAATTGTTTTTAGCTTAGTAAATAGAGGTTTGTAACTGCGAGTAAAAATGTACTATTTTGGTATTGGTTTGAGTCAAGACAACCAAGTATAGAAAACAATCCTTAGCAGTGTAACAGTTACCTGAAATTGCAATTTGTCTTCAAAACAATAATATTATTTTCCAAGGTTTTCCAATGAAAAGAAGAAACGATAAATTTGTCCTTACCCGTGATGCTAATTCTTCCTGGGAGAAAAGTGAATTTGTTGTTCTGATCGGTTGATGTGTCCCCTGAAAAAGAATTGCCCATATTGTTTACCATCACCAAACTTACAAACTTCGCAAATCTAAAGTTTATAAACTGAATTTTGTTAAGCTACGTGTTATTGTGCTGTAAAATATAAAAGAGCTGCTCAGCAGACATATTTCCCTTAGCTGACTTCTACAAAACTAAAACAGACAGCGCCAAAACATTTTTCAACGCACCGAGTTGTTTTCCATTTTCCCACTTGAAAGTTTCGTTGACACTTTTATCAACCCTTCTGTGTTGAGATATGTTGTAGAGAACAACAGAAGGATCGTCTTTCCGTCCAAGAAGACACTGTAGGGAAGTGTCATTGGTGGAGTGATTACAGTTCGGTTGAAAACTACCAGTGGTAGAACTTTTCGGTGAGCTGCATATCTCCTCGACGTCTTCGATAAGATCATCCAAAACGCCTGTGCTTTTGACTGTCGCAGTCGTGACTGCGTAATCGGAAGTCTCCGACGTAAGATCGTTCCCTACCAAAGAGAGCAAGGTCCCTATAAACAAAGTTTTCAATAATATTTCTGCGAAACACATTTTCTACAGCAAAACGCAAATCATATGAACTTTCATCAAAGTGAAGTTTCACGAAATGATGCGTTGCTAGGATACGCTTACGCGATTTAATTGTTACATCATAATTAGTGCCTTCACGTTGCTGCGAAAACACCAATCAGGACAAGGCAATTATGACGATGTTGTTCCAATTTAAAATATAGACTTTTTTTTATCAACCTCTCAAGTGTAAGCCCTGGCAGTGAAATTTGATCATTTTTTCTTTTTTCTATTTTGCCCGGATTAGCATTTTAAAATTAGGTCCAAGAAATATACTCCTTTCAATAAAAATGAAAATGTTTGTACTTCGTAACTAAAATATGCACGCTCTGATTCGATTTTCTCGGCCTTTACTTCTTAGTCATCACGAAATTGTCGGGACATTACGTGTGTTTTCATTTTCTTCAAATCTCCCGTGAAGACGTGTTTATTTCAGGGTTGTAGGTTGGCTTTGTCGAAGCCAAATTTCTCAATTTCGACTTTTTATTTTCTCTGCTGGGTTGAGAAAATTTTTTGGCATTTTGGCATTTTTTCGGCTTTTAAATTACTCCATGTGGATTCTAAAAAATACTAGTCTATGGACTAAACAATTATTACCTTAGCTTGAATGAGAAAGTGGATCATCTAATTTTGTCGTATCCAATCATGTTGCTTGGTTTTTAGCTAATCACAAAATTGAAGAAGCATCCAAAAGGAAAGACCTTCGGTCAGTGTGTTCGCAGAGGTCCGCCCAGTGTTTGGAAACTATAAATTTGAAATATAAATTTGAATTACAAAATAACTATTTTCATTTCAATCGTTGTCAGTTAGTCATTTTTTCCTAGTAATTATTTCTTATCTCATGATGTAAACTGTAAATTGTGAAATGACATCGAAATTTCAGCGAGAAATTCTGTGTAAATATCGTAGTGACCAAGCGCATGTTTGAGCTTTTTAACACTAAACAGATGTACAACTGCAATGGCACCGAGTGATGCAAGCAAAACCAGTGAGCTATAGATTTTCTTTAAAGTAAGATTTATAAGTTATAACCATTAAAGGTCTATCATGAAAAGAATAAAATTTGTTGCGTCAGGGTGTTTTTTGGCTCTTTTGGCTAAATAACGAAGATTCTTGGCTTTTTTTGGCGTTTTTCGAATCATAATTTTTTGGCTCTTGTTGGCTTTTTCTAAAATGTTTTCTGGCTTTTAGCATTGCACAGAAACCTAGCAACCTTGGTCTGACTTCGACACGAAGGAGTTAAAAAGATTTTCATCTGAAATTTTCTGGACTTCAGTTGTGTATGTTATTTAAACACTCTGGCGGACACAAGCACAAATGTTGACGGGAAATCGCTAATATCCATTTTGACTGCAGCACAAAACTCCAGTATGAAAGCTTGGTTGCTTACTGTCGGAACCATAGGCATACAGTAGTTCTAACTGGATTAGTAATTGGGAATGCCTACTAACAGAAACAACAATTTTATCCTTCTGTAGTTTATATACCAAAATCTAACCGAAACTTGGCTGTAACTGTAAGTATTTCAAAAATAGTATATGATGAACTTTCATCGACCTAAAGTGTAAGCTTTAATTTCAATTTTCGCATTATGTACATACGATCTATCATAATAATGTGATTTTAATATAATCTTCGATTAATGTCTTCCTGGCTTGGAAGATGATGCCAACAATTATTAGTTAAAATCAATGCTTTAAGACTGAAACCTGCTATTTTTAAATGATTTTGTGAATGTTTAATTTTTAAGTTTACAGATTACATAATTGTATATGTTGTTCATTTGTTATTTTTTTTAAACATTAAAATTTAATATTATCGTTCATTTGCTCTTCAGTCAGTCCTAGAACTTACAATGTAGGAATATCTCCAGATTAGTACTCAAGTTGTGTCTCCCAACAACCAACCAAGAAACTGTAAATGCAATGGAAGTTTAATTGCTCCAAACATGGCCAACTGATTTTGAATAGAAACATTGCATCCTGGTGGTAGTTTACGAGGTGATTCCATTTGTACCTTAAAGCTGTACCAACCACTGCAAACAAAATATAGCTCACATGATTTTTCACAGATTAGGTATGAACAAGCCTTACTGGTATACAGCTAAAGTAATATTTTGGCATCCTTGACATAATTAGCTAAGCTATACAGTAATATGCAATATGTGTTGTTATATAGGCAATTTTTCTGGCAATTTTTATCCTCCTGACACATGCCATCAAATATTGTGACATACAATTGTACTAAACCAACTGTGTAAAGCCAAAATAGTCCAGTAGTTTTGTGTATTATTCGCTCTGACAATTACATTCTTGAGGATGAGAGAAAAGTGGCGAAAAAAGTCTCCAGTGAATGCAATGCTCTAATACTTAACTATTTTCCTGTCTGTATAGGTCCTCAGTGACCTATGGTAACTTTAGTATTTAGCTCTGGCTAATGCCAGACGATTCTACTTATCCAGGAGGAAGTCCTTGGACAGGAAAGAGTTAAGCTGAAAAGTTTTCAAAATTTACTGGACATAATTGGGTTTTTTCATGCTATTTTAGCATGGATTAGTACCATAAATTTGCAAGAAAACTGTGTAGGTTATTACGCAGATTTGTTGAAAGATTGCTGTGTTATTGAATATTCCTTGATAATGTTCATATTTTGAATGTTTTTATTTGAATATAAATACATTTCTCGGACAATAGACTCATATTGGAAAAGTGTCTCAAAACCAGAAAGGGAATAAATCCCTTATATTGTAGAAACTTACCTCTTCCAGCTAATTCCTCATATTATCAATATTCTCTCTATCAGGTTGTGATTGTATGGTATTAGCCAACTTTTGTGGCAGGAATAATTTGATCACCTTAAGACATCTCCCTTTTATAACTAAAATAGACTGGTTAGTCAGAATAAAATTATAATAGGCTATTTCAATGTTTGATGGATTAACAAAGAATTATATGCTTATAAAGTGAAACAGTGGAAAACAAACTTGAACGTGATTGCCTCTACAAAAATCAGTGCAACCAGCTGAACCAATTTTATGTTTAAAAAAATGGAGGCAGAGAACATCACATTAATGTAAGTTTTTTTTATCATGTTACAGGAGTTATTAGAACAGAAATCAATTACAAGTGAAAAAGTACTCCATAAATAATGTTACATTTATGGTCTTTACTTCTGATTTCACTTTCACTTTTTTGCATAATTTTTTTAACAACATGTAAATTGTCAAGGCAAGCACATCCACTAGTTAGACCCACTTGCTATATGTCATCCATCACTGTCCAATTTTACAATTGTGATAACATTTGCATGCTTTGGTTAATAGGTGATAATGCTGCATAATGTACCAATTATTAATATACTGGAGTCAAATGTACAGTATGTATGTCAGCACTGAGGTCTTTTTTGTTGTCCTGTGCTCATGGCTCTTCGGTACAGGATGTATACTAAAAAAGTTAACCTCCTTTTAAGTTTTTTGATAGTTCAGAGTGCATGTCCTCTACATTAAATAATAATTGTGTATTGTAGTCTCAATAGTAGTTTGTTTTTTAATAGTTTATTTCAATGCACTGTAAACTAGAATGCATAGTTAATAGTTAAAAATATGTGTTGGTAAGATGAATTCATTGTGGTAATGTCGTTATACTTATAATTGTGGTTATTATTGCAATAAAGGCTTTTCTATTATTGCCCATGTTTAATGCAAGCTGTCTTTCATTTGAATTTTGTCCTTTGTAATATTATCATCCAAATCTTGAGGCTTACTTCAGATATTGGAAGCAATGAAGATCATGCAGAAACATGCCATCATGCTAAAAACAGTCCCAAAGATTTAAATGTCTAGAACCCTGTGGAGCTTTGCATTAATTTGCATATATGCTCTTTTTAAGCTGAAGAAGCTGACTCATCTATATTAGCAAAAATGGCTTTATTAATTCAACAACATATACTGTAAGCTAAATAATTATTATGCTAATGGTTACTCAGAATAACAAATATTTTAATAAGTTTCTGTTGTTATCAAAATGCAAAATGAACTGGATGAATTTAACCCCAGCAATCCTAATCATTGTTGCTTAAATAAAGATATAAATGGAAAGTGGTTTGGCTGAGATGGTGCTGGCATACTTATTTCTTATTATAGAATTAATGGGGGAAAGGTCAACAATGACTTCTATAAATATGTTCATCTCCAACAATTTAATTAAAAAATGTTAATACCGAACAGAGCTGTCAGTATTTTGTTGAAATTTACTAGAACTGAAGCAAGTTTCTTGGGTCAAACACCATCTTTCTGGACTCCTTGTTTGATTTTATCAGTTGTGGCTGGTGTATGTTCAGTCTGCTTTTTATACAACATTTATGCTGGTAAATCAATATTTTATTAAAATAATGCTGTATAAAATGTATAAGTGTAAACATTTTACATGAGGTACCAGTAGACAAATTTGTACAAATACTGTATGTTATGTGAATAAATAGACATTCCAAAATAACTACTTATGGACTTAGAAAATGGACTGATCTTTTTATTAATATTCTTTAGGTACTTTATTTGCAAGCATTTGCCTTTGTACTTCTTATTGGGCAGTTACCTTGGAAAGTCTTCTTTGGCCAATTACATCCTGCTGAAACAGAGGTGAGTCACCAAAAAAAGGCTGGTGAGCTGTAGGGGTTATCCTGAGCCTTTTTGGTAGTTATTTAATGTTCAAATGGTCCTACATGTAAGGCATATTCTTTTACCCTGCATGGTTGGGTCAACCCACAACCACACAATGTTAATAATATTTGTTCATAAGACATATATTAGTACACAGTTTGTTCACATTCGTAATAAATGGAAACACAGTTCTATCTGGGTTTTTTACCACAATAAATACATGTACAGACCTTATACTGTAAGCAGTGCTTTATTTGATATTCTTTTATATGTATATTAGCTTCTTCTGCCCTCATTTAAGGGCAAAATTTCTTGTGTACTTTGTATGCAACAACAAGACTTCAAGGATTAATGAGCATTGTATGTGTATCTGTCTGTATATGCTCGTGATAGCGTATAGATCATAACATTAACTAAAATGTTATGAAATGTATGAACTGAAGGGTATATGTGATATTTAAGTATTAGCCCTTTATAGCTCCACTGGCCACTTTTAGACTCTTTTAGTATTTTGCTCAGGTTACCACCAGATAATTTTACTATTCAAAGGGATGAGCCCTGGACATTAATGGTTTAATAGTTACGATGTAAAAATTTGCAAAATGAACATGACATATTGTAGAGACTGTTTTATGTATTTAGATGCACTGGCTGCATGATACAAGAATACATTAGACTGGATTTATAACACCTGGGGTTTTTTGAACATGATTTGGGTGTGATAGGTTATAGATACAATACAAACAGCTGAACTGAGTAGGATTTACAAGGCAAGCCAATTAGGCAACCATGTTAAATCCCATGTAGTTTTGATGCAAATGTTGTATGTTTATAAAACTACAAAAGGTTGTCTGTCTTTTAAAATACAAAAGCATATGTTAAAATGTGAATGCATCTGTAACCATGTTTACCAGCTATTTTAGTGATATGGGCTATTTTAGCTAAGAAAATTCAAGATAAAAGTTATGTAAATCAGAACAATGCTATATCTGATTTGCAGCATATTACCAGTAATTAGGCAGCCATTTTTTTCATGCCTTCCTCATGAATTATTAATTAATAAGTATTTTAACCCATTAAGAGGCAATTTAGTATTTTACTCTGGCTAATACCAGGCAATTCTACTTGTCACAAGGATAAGCCCTGGGCATTAAGGAGTTAAGAACTATCTCCTAAATCTATAAAGGAGTAGGGGTGTACTTTAGTATTTTACTCTGGCAAAATGCGAGGAGATTTTACTCATTGCAGGGATGAGCTCTGGGCATTAACCCTTAGGCTACCGATGGGGTCATATACAACCCCACTTAGAACTAATGAGATCAATTCAAAGACAAAGAGAGAACAAGAAAAAACAAAGACGGAAAAAAAGGACAAAAGTAAAAAATATTTTGGAGTTAAAGGGGTGAATATACATACATCTACCCTAGTCATAAAGTTCAACTGTTAAAATTGTAAATTTACCACATTATTATTTTTTTTTCCCACAATTTAGCACCTAATAGAAAGGTCTTGGTATGCTGTTACTGAAACATGCTTGACTTTCACAGTGTTTCGGGATAATTTCAATCCCATGTTTGTGGCTCAATTCACAATGCTCTTATTTCTGAAGTGCTTTCATTGGCTATCAGAAGACAGGGTGGAATTTGTAAGTATACGGTACAATAAACAAACCATCTTGATATCACTGGGCTTGCAACTAGAACATGTGGCACAATTTGTAAATTGGATTGCTTGTATCAAAAGTGGAATTGTTGAACGTATGGTTGTACCTGGCACAGTAGTTACAACAGCCTGGCTTCATACACAAACTCCCAGAATGATTCAAATTATCTATCTGATCATGTAATAGAAAAAATTATGTACCACTGGTCCACAATTTCACTAATCACATTATGTCTGTATTGACGGAGGTCCACTGTGCTGGTAGTAAAACAAAGTGTATTTGGACTACCAGTTGATGAGTAGCACCAATCTTTCTAAACATGATTGTTCTCTCTAATTTTTTACTATTATTGAACCTGGGAAAATGTGAAAGAAATAAAGCGACGGAGAATAAAAAAGGAAATAAAAAAAAATAAGGAGACACAAGCTCATGTTAACGAATAGCAGGTGTTTGTGAAATAAAGCAGACCTTTCCAAAACGCCTGTGAACACGCTAAAGTCATTTGTTCCAAATGCTGCAAAATATCGGGCTAAAGCAGGATTTCAAAACAGCACATCTGGGTTCAATCGTTCAACGCCTGGGTAGCTTATGCGATGGTTATGGATAAGTCCAGGGTTCGTACAGATTCCTCCGTAAAAATTTCCAAAACTTTTCCAAAACTTTTCCACAGCCTCTCAACCAAAATTTCCAAACCAATATATAAGCCAAAAAAAAATGGAATTCAGAGATGATCAAAATTCAAGATACAAACCAATTCTAAATATGGCTCCAAATCAATATTATT
>JBAHVQ010000138.1:452329-464742 GCA_036872915.1 Nanipora kamurai
ATGAACTCGGGTGAAGAATAATGATGTAATTGCTACTCCGAGTGACGAACCATACCGGACAAGTAGAGAAAACTCTAGAAAGTCTGTTGGTCTGACTCTCTCGAGATTCGGCATTTCTGTCCACAATTAAAGAAAAAATTATACATCTCTTATCTTATGGGCCAAAGGAAAGAATGACAACTTGATACCAGTGATTCTCAACTGGTTGATGAATTCTTTTCCTGGCCACATAAAAACAGGACACGAAACAAGGACTACCTATATCGACTGTTAATCAACATTCGTGTAATCTGATCATACTTGACAGTCATCAGACAACCTTAGATGGGAATCAGAGAGGGCCTGAGGAAGATCGAAAATGACGTCTTGAGCCCACAGGGGTGTTGGCCGAACAGTTGGTAGTGCTTGTGTCTTACACCTCTATGACGAGGGCTTGATTCCGGCTCCGTACAATTTTCTGATCAAAGTTACCTTGGTCACATTCGAGAAGAGTGTTGTCTAGTTTGACTCTACCAAACATACCAGGTTTTTTCTCGTGCTCCGGTTTTCCCCTGTAGTATCAATGGACTAATGAAGGGTGGCCCTCACTGGACCTCTAGGGAGAACAGCGCAGTTTAGCTTTTAGGTTTATCCAATATAAATAAAGGAACTTTACTTACTTATTTTACTAGTCAAACGGCGCATGATAGCCAATGATAGTTCGTGATAGTCGATATTATATTTGAAACTCGCTCTCGTTTTGCCACCAACTACCATGGTGCACTGCCTTCGACTATCAAGGACTATAATCTGCTTTCAGTTTGTTCAAATTTTTCATGATAGTCGATGATAGTTTTTCCTGTTTTCACCAAGCACTGCTGATAGTTGATAGTAGTTGGAGGAGAAAATGAGCTCCTAAGTGTGAAACACACTGTTCAGTCGCTGTGGTCGCCCGACCACATTCGCTTGAAAACCGTAATTATGACCAAAACATTAACGGCAAATTCTACATTTGGTCTTGGTTTAATGTGAAATTTCGACGCCAACCGGAAGATTTGCTTCTTGTTGTGGTTATAGACAGTAATCACGGTAATTTTTGGAAGATGTACAGAATAACAAATTCAAATTTCAAAACAAAAACGTCATTTTGTCTGAGTTTTCGAAGATTTCTTTCCAGTGGTCAACAGCGTAACTTCGAAAATTGCAGTGTTGAAGTGTAATTTTAATCTCTATACTCCACTCGGCCAGGAACCACATTAACTTTTTTTTAAAATTAATTTTATTGTTTAAAGTTCTTACAAAATTTACATATTATTCTCATTGCTGCTGCTGATTTAAATACTGTTTAGATTGTTAACCGGTTGTATGAAATTAGATAGTTAGTGTTTTCATGCAATAAATTAAGATATCGAGCACATTTAATTTCTATTCAAAACTTTCGCAGCAATGATACACGGCAGAACAAATGCACCACCAAAGATAAGTGTGGCCAGGACATGATTCTTAACAGAGTCTAATATTGCTGTTTCTGGTCGGCAGTGTTGCTTGTCCGTGTTGGTTACAGCCTCTTGATCCTGGTTTGCTTCTTGTAATTGGTGGATATAATTTTCATGATCGCTACCTTCAATTATGGCGTACCTTCGGTTGTCTGCCCATTCGTCTTCAACCATGTTGGAATCTGGGATATTATCATACTTGACGACGTCTTCAGGATGAAGATATTTCATTGAAATAAAACTTTTGGTTTTGGTCTCAGGATCACTGAACAGAAAGAACTCATCAGAAAAGTCTTCTTCATCTTCGTCTTCACCATCATACATGGCGATGTCGTCTGGATTAAGATCTGTCACTGGGATGAGCTCTCTGCTGTTTTTGCTATCTGGGTTAGTTGACATAAACAACTCATCTGGAAAGTCGTCATCGCCTTCGACATCATCGTTTTTACAGCCACAGTCTTCTTTCCTGTCAATGCTATCGTTAGCTTTCTGGTCTTTTATCAGCACATGGTTGGTGTCTTCGTTGGTGCCAGGCGTTTGGGTGGTAGGGCAGTAACCATCGTCCTTTTCTTCTGAGGAACTATCTAATTCCCAGTTGTTCGTTGTAACAAGGTTGGTGGTGTTTTTGACCACACACCTTACTTGTGTGACTTTGGATTCAACCTCAACATTTTCAGCCGACAAATTACCCAGTTTCCAATTCTTCATCTTATCAAGGTCGCTCGAGTCATCCTCAAGGCTACTGGTTGACGTAGCTAGACGTTCATCATCGACACTTTCGTCGGCCTGGTCTCTCATTTGAGCTTGGTTGGTGACGTCAATGATCGGTTGGTCAGAAGGTCCCGGTTTATGTTTAACACGGGCGGTAAAATGGCTATTAGCAGAAACGGGATTTCTCTCGTCGCCAGCCACATTATTATGTTCGAAGTCTTTCATTTGATTAGCTATAGTCGAATTGTTATCATGACAACGATTTGGTGTTTCATGACATTCGCCAGAAAGACTATCTGATGTTGAATCCTTCATCTGTGCGATAACACACAAATTAACCTGTTGGTCATCGGGTGAGGAAGAGCGACTTTTGTCATCACCAGCCAGGTAGCCAGGGTTCGAGTTTTTCATCTCAATACTATTTGTAGTATCGTTCTTTTCCAGATCAAGTGATTCACGGCTTGAGTCATATTCGGCGGGATCAATTGGTTCCCAATCATCCTCGCTCAGAATGTACATGACGTTTCCGTCTCCATTCCCAAGTACAAAGAATTCGTCTGGAAAATCTTCATCACTGTCATCGACGACTTCAATAGAACTCGCTGCTGGTTGGTCAACACTTTTGCATAATTCATCATCTTGTCCTGAGACACCTTCGGACTTCTGATCTTTCAAATCCCTGGTCACTGTGTTCATCTGGATGTGATCCACATGTGGGCTGATCTTAAGTTGGGAGTAGTTAGCATGGATAGAGCATGTGGTGTAGTCCTTCTTGAAATTACCAATCTCGAAGCTGTTAGCATCACACCTCTCGGGACATTTTTTACCATTCTCGTTAAGAGTTGTCTTCTCTGATGGAACAGTGACTAAACGTGGCAAGTTCTGTGAATCCGTAAGCAGGTATATCTCGGGTTGATCTTCTGGTAGAACACACTTTTTGTGTGTTTTGGTTGTGATATTCAGCCTAGATGAAAATGTTGTCCATTATTAGGAAATGGGTTATGGAAATTGAAAATTTTACTTGTAAGGAGGTAATTGAATGTAGGAAGATTGGATTGTAAGGGGATGCAGAATTGACTATGGAGCTGCAGAGGGAGAGGGAATCTGAAGAAAGAAACAGACATGTGACAGACAGATAGCCGTCAAGTACAACAACCTCATCAACAACATCTAACAACCTCCCTTTAAAAATTATACTTGAACGAAAAAGGTCCAAACTTATTACTCACTTTGATAGCATGAATCGACGACTCTTCCAAATGAGCCAGAGAAAATACCCAAGTACAACCAACGCTTTTTCCATAGGATGTAGTTCCAGTAAGTCCTTGATATATTCTAACGGAGAAAACATCAAGACAAAACGATCAATTTCAAAATCGAAGTAAATCCAGGATATACGTCGCCGGGCAAAATCAAAATTATTCAGTAAAACCATGGCCAAGCTTGGAGCTTCACTGTACCAAAGCGAAGTAATTGAGCCCTGAAAAGTCTTTAAAGACTCTAAAATCTGAAATTCGTTTTAGCTTAGTAAATAGAACTTTGTAACTGCGAGTAGAAATGTACTATTTTGGTATTGGTTTGAGTCAAGACAAGACCAAGTACAGAAAACAATCTGTTTGTCTACAAAACAGTGATGTTATTTCTCAAGCTTTTCCAATAAAAAAGGAAAAACGATATCAATTTCCTTTTGTCAAAGTTATTAAAGTTGTCCTTACCCGTGATGCTAGTTCTTTCTGTGGGAAAAGTGAATTTGTTGTTCTGACAGGTTGATGTGTCCCCTGAAAAAGAATTGCCCATATTGTTTACCATCACAAAACTGACAAACTTCGTAAACCTAAAGTTTATAAACTGAATTTTGTTAAGCTATGTATTCTTGTTGTGCAAAGTGTCAAAGAGCTGTTAAGCAGCAATATTTCTCTGAACTGACTTCTACAAAACTAAGACAGACAGCGCCAAAACATTTTTCAACTCACCAATGGTCTTTCCATTTTTCCACTTGAAAGTTTGGTTGACACTTTTTTCAACCCATCTGTGTTGAGATATGTTGTAGAGAACAACAGAAGGATCGTCTTTCAGGCTAGGAAGACACTGTAGGGAAGTCTCATTGGTGGAGTGATTACAGTTCGGTTGAAAACTACCAGTGGTAGAACTTTTCGGTGAGCTGCATATCTCCTCGACACCTTCGATGAGATCATCCAAAAAGCCTGTGCTTTTGACTGTCGCAGTCGTGACTGCGTAATCGGAAGTCTCCGACGTAAGATCGTTCCCTACCAAAGACAGGAAGGTCCCTATAAACAAAGTTTTCAATAATATTTCTGCGAAAAACATTTTCTACAGCAAAGTGCAAATCATATGAACTTTCATCAATGCGAAGTTTCACGAAATGATGCGTTGCTAGGATACGCTTACGCGATTTAATTGTTACATCATAATTAGTCCTTCACGTTACTGTGAAAACACCAATCAGGACGAGGCAATTATGACGTAGCGATGAAGTTGCAATTTAAAATATATAGACTTTATCTATCTAATAAGGAAATATTAAAAAAAAATTAAATAAAACTTATAAACTGAGGTAAAAGTCAACCATTCAAGCGTAAGCTCTGGCAGTGAAATTTGATCATTTTTTCTGTTTTCTAGGTTCCGCGGATTAGCATTTTAAAATTAGGTCGAAAATGTACTATTTTCAATAAAAATGAAAGAGGTTGTCCGTCGTACCCGAAATATGCACGCTGTGATTCGATTTTCCCGGCCTTTTCTTCGGTAGTCATCGCCAAATTGTCGGGGCATGACGTGTCCTTTCATTCTCTTCAAATCTCCCGTATGTGAAGACGTGTTTATTTATCTGACTTCGACATGAAGGAGTTAAAAAGATTTTCTTCTGAAATTTTCTGCACTACAGTTGTGTATGTTACTTAAACTCTCTGGCAGACACAAGGACAAAAGTTGACGGGAAATCGCTAATATCCATTTTGATTGCAGCACAAAACTCCACTATGAAAGCTTGGTTGCTTACTGCCGGAACCATAGTTCTAACTGGATTAGTAATTGGGAATGCTTACTATCAGAAACAACAATTTTATCCTTCTGTAGTTTATATAACAAAATCTAATCCAAGCTTGGCTGTAAGTATTTCAGAAATAGTGTAAGATAAATTTTCATCGACCTAAAGTATAAGCTTTAATTTCAATTTCCCCATTGTATACATATGATCTATCATAATGTGATTTTAATATAACCTTCGATTAATGTCTTCCTGACTTGGAAGATGATGCCAACGATTATTAGTTAAAATCAATGCTTTAAGACTGAAACCTACTATTTTTTAAAAACGTATTATTATCATAGATTTTCTGAATGTTTTATTTTTAATTTTACAGATTATATATATATACATATATATATAATCTGTAAAATTAAAACCTATTAAGTGACCTATGGGGACTTTAGTATTTAACTCTGGCTAATGCCAGATGATTTTACTCATCCAGGGGAAGTTAGAAAACTTCCTTAGAAAATAGACTGATCTTTTTATTAATATTCTTTAGGTACTTTATTTGCAAGCATTTGTCTTTGTACTTCTTATTGGGCAGTTATCTCGGAAAGTCTTCTTTGGCCAATTACGTCCTGCTGAAACAGAGGTGAGACACCAAAAAAAGCTGGTGAGCTGTAGGGGTTATCCTGAGCCTTTTTGTAAGTTATTTAATATTCAAATGGTTATATACGTAAGGCATATTCTTTTACCCTGCATGGTAAGGTCAACCCACAACCATACAATATTAATAATATTTCTTACTAAGACATACATTAATATACAGTTCGTTCACATTAGTAACAAATGGAAACAGTTCTATCTGGGTTTTTTTACCACAATAAATACATGTACAGACCTTATACTATAAGCAGTGCTTTATTTGCTATTCTTTTCCTCACTTCCCCTACCCTTGTTTTAGAGCAAAATTTCTTGTGTACTTTGTACACAAGAACAAGATTGCAAGGATTAATGAGCATTGTATGTGTATCTATCTGTATATACTCATGACAGAACATTAACTAAAATGTTATGTATAAAATGTATGAATTGAAGGGTATATGTGATATTCAAGTATTAGCCCTTTATAGCTCCACTGGCTACTTTTAGACTCTTTTAGTGTTTTACTCAGGATACCACCAGATAATTTTACTAGTCAAAGGGATGAGCCCTGGATATTAATGGTTTAATAATTATGATGTAAAAATTTGCAAAATGAACATGACATATTATAGAGACCTTTTATGTATTTGGTGCATTGGCTGCATGATTCAAGAATGCATTAGGCTGAATTTATAACACCTGGTGTTTTTTGTGTATGGTTTGGGTACAATAGGTTATAGATACAATACAAAAAGCTGAACTGAGTAGGATTTACAAGGCAAGCCAAAGGCAACCATGTTAAATCCCATGTTAAATCCCATGTTAAATCCCATGTTAAATCCCATGTTAAATCCCATGTTAAATCCCATGTAGTTTAGATGCAAATGTTGTATGTCTTTTAAAACACAAAAAACATATGTTAAAATGTGAATGCATCTGTAACCATATTTACCAGCTATTTTAGTGATATGGGCTATGTTATCTAAGAAAATTCAAGATAAAAGTTATATAAATCAAATCAGTGCTATATCTGATTTGCAGCATATTACCAGTAATTTGGCAGCCATTTCTTTCATGCCTTTGTCATGAATTATTAATTGATGAGTATTTTAACCCATTAAGAGGCAAGGATGCAATTTAGCGTTTTTCTCGGGCTAATGCCAGGCAATTTTACTCACCACAAGGATGAGCCTTGGGCATTAAGGAGTTAAGAACTATCTCCTTAATCCATAAAAGAGTAGGAGTGCATTTTAGTATTTTACTCTGGCAAAATGTCAGGGGACTTTAGTCATCACAGGGATGAGCTCTGGGTGTTAACCCTTAGACTACCGATGGGGTCATATACAACCCCACTTACAACTAATGAGGGCAATACAAAGACAAATGAAAACAAAGATAGAAAAAAAACCAAAGTAAAAAAAAAATTTGGGTGTTAAAGGGGTGAGTATATATACATATATATATACATATAGTATATATATATATATATATATATATATATACCCTAGTCATGAAGTTGAACTGTTAAAATTGTAAGTTTACCAATTTTTTTTTTTCTTTCCGTAATTTAGCACCTAATAGAAAGGTCTTGGTATGCTGTTACTGAAACATGCCTGGCTTTCACAGTGTTCCGAGATAATTTCAGTCCCATGTTTGTGGCTCAGTTCACGATGCTGTTATTTCTGAAGTGCTTTCATTGGCTATCAGAAGACAGGGTGGAATATGTAAGTATACAATAAATAACTGTCTTAGTATCACTGGGCTTGCAACTAGAATGTGTTGCACAATTTGTAAATTGGATTGCTTGTATCAAGAGCGGAACATATGTTGAACATATAGCTGTACCTGGCACAGTAGTTACAACAGCCTGGCTTCATGCACAACCTCCCAGAATGATTCAAATTGTCTATCTGATCTTGTAATGGAAAATATTATTTACGACTGGTCCACAGTTTTGCTAATCACATTATGTCTGTATTGATGGAGTTCCACTGTACTGGTAGTATAACAAAGTGTATTTGCACTACCAGTTAATGAGTAGTACTTACAGTGGCACGAATCTTTCTAAACACGATTGTTGTGTCTAATTTTTTCACTATTATGGAGCCTAGGAAGAGGTGAAAGAAGTAAAGCAAAGTTGACATTTTCAGTCATTACTTCATACTCTAGCGGAATAGATGGTCGTGCTTGTTTGTGATCAAATAATAACCAAATTGTTTTTTTGAATATTCTCAGATGGAAAGAAGTCCAGTTATCTCGTTAGTCTTTCATATACGTGTTATCAGTAAGTTGATCTATTGTGTATGGTCCAAAAGACCTTTATCCTTTTTTCAATTAAGTAAAAAAAAGAAGAATTCATTGTGAATTTGCTGAAATAGAGCCAGATATTATTCCTACCTTATAAGTCTTACATATTTTTCACCAGGTCTTTTAACATTACTTGGCACTTTGGACTCCCTGTTTATTCACAAGGCGTATCACAGTGTCTTGAGCAGTGGAGCTTCAACACAATTAGTCTTTGGCTTTGAGGTACGACAATCAATTTTAAGATAAATTCCAGTAAATGTATCTGTTCTACACGTATAAAGACAGACAACTTGTTCGCGGTTGTTGACAGGTCCGAGCGGTGTTGTGCTACTGGGCATCCCCTGAACAATCTTTTGCGGTATCCTATCAACTATGTCTTCAGCAACGTTGTTTGGCCATGATAAAGATGTCGATAAGGCATTAACTATCAATGTTGTGACAACAGTGGTGGACATATTTGATTAATCATTATTGTTTTGCCTTGTTACAACAACCATGAACAACCGCGGTATTGTCATCAATAGAAACCTTAAGATCTCCGGCGTCAACTTCCGCGACGGCATCCTTCAAAATTTCATCATTTAAAGAAACCACGGTTAACTAATCGCTGTGACTGATACTTGGCGCTTGTTTAATGACTTCTAAAACCCTTCAATTCTACTAAAACGACTGTAGTCTCGGATTAAATTCAATCTTAAACAGCTTTTGCTTCTTTGCGAGCTGAAGTTGTCCGAAAGACGTGAAAATGGTGTGATAGGCGTTTTGTACAGAACGACGACGATGTGAAGAATATTCTGTAGATTTAAAATTATTCATACTAATTTGTTTTGAATGACAACTTGTTTTGTTTAGAGGACGTCGTCGTTGGAGTTGCCGTCGTATATCGTAAGCTTTCTAATATCGAACAACGTCTAAACAATGAAGGACGTCATTGTTGGTTCGTTAATGTTGTTAGTCCATGACAACAACGTTGTTTCAACTGAACATACTGTTCAGCCAACCGTACTGTAACAATTTATGAGATTTTTTTTGCATGCGCAGGTGATAATCCCTATTTTGTTTTGATGAGATGACTGTTCACCTGTATTTCTGGTCTTTTTTTTCTAGTATGCAATATTATTGACCATCGTTGTAGCAGTTTTGATGAAGTATGTTCTCCATACAATTGACTTACAAAGTGACTACCCTTGGGAAAATAAAGCTGTATATATCTTGTATAGTGAACTCGTTATGGGTATGTATACTACATTTTAATACACTGCGAATAATGGTCAAGCTTATAAGCTCACAAACGTGATCGAACTGGTAACCTTTGAATCAACTCCCGTCAGGGGCTCAGAAAACTTTTCTGAGTTTATAAGCTTGACGAACATGCGCAATTTCCGTCTACACATACCAAGCTACCACATGCCGCATAACATCTGCCAGTATAGTATATTTTGATACATTGTAGATAGTCAAAAGGTTTGAGAAACTGCCGGAATTTAGGAATGCTTAAACTGACGTTTCGAGCGAAGGCCCTTGAAACGTGATCTTTTACTCCAACGAAGGGTCTTCGCTCGAAACCTCAGTTTAAGCATTCTTAAGTTCCAGCAGTTTCTCAAACCTTTTGACTATTTACATAGCCGTTCAATACTGCCGACGCAGCACTCTAATTTTTATATCATTTTCATACATTGTTGTCTAAATTAATATATATTATTATATATACATACACAATCATGACCAATCATCAATATGTCAATAATCTTAATTTTATTCTCTAATCCTTTTCCCAATGATGATTTTTAATGTGTTTTTAGGTTTTATAAAGTCTTTATTGTATGTCGTTTTCATGGTGATCATGATAAGAGTTCACACTTTTCCCCTATTCGCCATCAGACCTATGTATCTCACATTAAGGTAAGAAGATTTTAATGAGGTTAGTAGTGGGTTGAGCCATTGCGCCCTTAACGACCTCGCAGACTCATACGGAAAAACGGATTTGTTAGTAGGCAATTTTTTCTAACAGAAACGATTAAAGGGTTGGTGAAAAAACCTTAATGAATAACTGACGTTTCGAGCGAAGGCCTTTGTAGCACATTTCGCTCCAACGTTAACGTTTTTCCGCTGTCAACAACCTTATAACCGTTCTTAGCTAGCACATAACCGACTATCAGTGACAAACCGCAAAGAAAATTTGTCCAGGTACCTACCAGGTCCTCTTCAGACAATCAAGGCAATAATTTTTCCGCCGATAAATTTGGTGTGATATGCGCAGGCGGTGGAGGTCAGGTCAAGACTGGAGGTCACTACAGGGCCTTGATCTCAATCCAAGTAGTGACAAGTGCCTGAAATCGGTGAACCCCCCTCGTGCACTTAACTGTCCACATGGTTAGGTAAAGTGACTGTAGGTGATAATAATCGCGAAAATTAAATACGGTTACCTTGATGGGAGATCTTTTCCTTGAATGAGGTACTTGTGCGAGAGAAGTAAGACGCGTATTTGCCGCGAGACTTTTCCGCCTAATGTAAACCGCGTTTTATGTAAGATGCGTCCTATAACTCTCGTCGAACAGCCATAATAATGCATTTAGTAACATTTTTTAAATTAGCTTATTACGTTAATGGTATCTTTTGTGTAGGTCTTTCAAGAAATCTATGAACGATGTAATTATGTCTCGTCGAGCCATTTTGAATATGAACACATTGTAAGTAACGTGAACGTTGGCTGTGTTTACCTTGGTGTTATTTGCAATGGTGTAGACAGTTTTCTGGGGGGCGGAAACCGTCTAACGTTTTGTAGCCAGATCGCCACTGAATGTTAATTTAATTATAGATATGACCCCAGTATGGACCGTGCAGTTCCTAACAAATGGTCCAGGGGGGAACGTCTACGGACGTTAAATACGATCCGTTCATCAATGTTACGGTAACTTTTTGTTTCTAGATATCCCGACGCAACAGCCGAGGAGCTCGAAGGAGGTGATAATGTCTGCATCATTTGTCGCGAGGAAATGGTCACGAATTGCAAGAAGCTGCCTTGCAACCATATATTTCACACAAGCTGCTTACGATCGTGGTTCCAAAGACAACAGACGTGCCCTACATGTCGAATGGACGTGCTGCTGACGCCTCAGCGAGAAACTCAACCACCTCAAGCTATGCCTCCTGCTCAAGGTTACAAAATAATATATATTATTTCCAAAACATCTCCCAGTGAAAGAGGCCATAGACATGCTTGCTATTACGACTTTATCGATTACAATCGATAAATTTATCCACATCGATTTCGTTTTTTACAAAATCCTCGTTTTTCTTCCTTCACAAGCCCGCTTTTAGTGAGCTGTGCAATTCCTAGCCATTTATAATCAACCTGAATTGTATTCCAGACCCTCGACTGTGGATCACCAGTTTTTGATCACCGCTAAATGACCGGAAAGAGTTCTAACAGAAACATTCAACTTTTTTAACTTCTTAGTTCAAAAAATCTAGTTCCAGTCTTCAACTTGACACCAATGTGTCTCTCGGCTCAGAAGTTGTATCAATTTTAAAAGACAAAATAACTGATTAAATACAATTGAACCAGTGTAAGACCGCGGGACCAAAACATTGACAAAAATCTTGATGGGATGCTAACTGTTCAGGTTTACTTCGACAACATGCTGGAATTATCAGAATCTGTAAATGGAACCGAGGTCATCCAAGAGTCTGGGCAGGAAAACTTGCTCAAGTTTAATCCTTGAAGCACTGAGGAGAATTAACTTTGCTATCGTGACCCGTTTCGAGAAAAACCGTACAGAGGGCTTCGCTTTAGAGAAAAACCGAAAAACGAAGAAAAACTCCAACGTTTAAGGCTTTCTACTCAGTGATAGTCACTGTTACACAATTCAAACTATAGATTGCTTTCCTTCGCAGGTATGCCTCCTCTTGTTCCTGGTCAGATACCTCGCCCTTTCCCCATGTTTCCCATGGGGTTCCCACCTGTTCCTCCGGCTGGTTTTCAAGGAGGAGGCGCTGTACCTAGCCCACCCCCAGCTCCGCCTTCTGGGGCGACACCATCGAGCTCAACAACCGAAGCCAGTACTTCCTCTAATCCTGTAAGTACCACCGTTAGGGTTACTGTTGGTCAGTTGCAATCAATATCATCTGAAACAGCAAAGGTACTTTGGCTATGCTGGAGCTCAAATGCAATAATATCTAGGGGTGATAATAAATTCACATTAAACGTACACTGCTGAAGTCAACTGAAAAAGTTGACTCGAGCGGGATTTGAACTCGCACCTTCGGGAAGCCGGTCCGCCGCT
>JBAHVQ010000138.1:464842-484460 GCA_036872915.1 Nanipora kamurai
AAATGACTTTGATGTCCCACATTTGTGAGGCATCAAAGGTGACTGTAAATAACAGTCATTTCATCCTGCTCATCAGCGCTACACTGATGAGGCCCAAAAGGCCGAAACGGTTCCGTCTGTAGTTATATGTAGTTATATATATATATATATATATATATATATATGTAAGTGAAGTTTTCCAGTCGTCGATCGTGATGAAGGATGACTATTTCAACATGCGCCTCGATTTTGTTTCTCACTTGAATTTTTTTGCTAGGATATGATTCGTAAATAAGATGCTAAATTCAGTGGCGCAACCAGGAATTTTGAAGGGCAGGGAGCGTAGAGTAATGGAAGGCACTCGATTACCATTTCAAATGCCATACATCCACATGGCCTTGGAAAATGAGGACAAAATAATATGGTTAAAGGCACACATAACACTACCCACGCAAGGGAAAGGAGTTGCGACTCCCTAACCACCACTCTGTTTGCGTCACTGCTAAATTATGGGGAGTTTACGCAAGCTGCGACGACCACGGTAACAAACGATGTAATTAAAGTTTGAAAATCGAAAGGAAATCGTGCATCATAGCCGTTATATTGAACTCTACATAGTCGTTTTTCTACCGCTCTAACGTTTTTAAGTCGTTGTAGTTTGTATGTAAACCTTATTCGATCAAAAATGCAAAACGATTTCTACTCCGTACGTGTTGACGTCGTCTTGTGAAGCTGGAAAAGCTACCAGTCACGTCGTGTTTATAACCAGGACCGTGTCGTGACTACTTTTGGGACTAAAACAATTCATTCTATTCGTCCAGAAAGAAAAATTCTTTTGTCAGGACACGTCGTGCTGAACGTTGCCGTCATGTTTACGTAAGCTCCCTCGTGATTGAAGTACAATCGACTGTTCAATGAAATCAAGTGGTGGTGCCGTCCTCATAAATATGCCCACGTACCCCCTTCAGTGAAGTTGCGAGGGTTTAGAGTGAGCTGGAAAGTGAATGGCTGTTGAGCTTTTTACGCAGTAGCGTGGCAAATAATTTGACGCGAATTCAAATTTTCTGAATTTATGTTACATAGGAGTATCCATATTGGATAATGCGGTAGACGTTAACCCTAAATTTCTTACTTCGTACCCGGGATTCACATTGGGGGCGTAGGGATTTTTACACCTCCAAAATTTCATAAAGTCGGTCCCGCGAATTTGCGTTAAATTTCACCGCTCAATTTATTTGAAAGGGTAGTAGATTGATGCTAGGGTAGTAGGCTGACAACCTGAGGAACGGTCGCCTCACCGAGTAGGAACATCAAGTTCTTGTATCTTCTTACTTTCTGTCTTTCACAACTGTTAGACTTCTTCACAAGATCTAAGGGGAATATATATATATATATATCAATTCTGTAACTAAATCCCATCTCTTGATCAACTACGTTAGTTTGTTGCTTTTTCCGACGTGTGACCTCTTCGCCGGTGCCCCAGTATCGGCAAGTGGTGCTGTTGACAAGGATAATTGCCTACCTCTAGTATACGCCTGACGTCAAGCGGAGAGGCCTGTTGTCTGAAAAGATCATGGCCTTTTTCTTCGGCTATTTTAGTAGCATTGACGCTTTCGAACTCCCCCGCAATATATAAAGAATGGTTGCCATGGCTGTTAACCCCTCCTGCAGCCGAAAGATTTCTGAAATGGCATTTCCTGCTTTTTGAGGCCGATATTTGGTCAGGTATGCTGAGGCGTGATGGTCGAGGGAGCCGGGAGGTACAAGGCACCCTAAGGTCTAGATGTCTCCGATGAACAGAATTGCTTTAGCCTGCTCGGAATTTTCAAAAGTTTAAAGCCTTAGTACAAAATGAGAGATACGTCTATACGAACAGGCAACGTTCTCAAAGAATTAATGGAAAATCACACACGTGTTTGCCAAAATATTCGTAATACCACTCGTGCTTCGTACTCCTAGTATCATGAATATTTCGCCGAAAACTCTTGCTTCGCACGAATGTGGTGTAATGAATATTTCGCGAAATAAAACTGTGATTTTTCATTAATTCTTCGAGACCAAGTGTTATTTCCTATCAATTGTCATCTCAATTGATTTTACGAGTCGAAAAAGCGTAGTTTTCTTTCAATAAGTGTTCCCGCTACATGAAAATTCCCGGATGAGTGGTACTTTTTTTTCATATTAATACCAGGCGTGCATTTTTTTCCAAATGCCATTCACATATGGGACTTGAGAGTGTATTTAAGGAAAATCCAAAGTAAAATAACCAATCAGAAACCCAAGGAAGCGAGGAAAATCGGAAGAGAGGGAATTATGAAATTAGTATTTTGAGATTGTGGGTTCGAGTCCCGTCTGGAGCTCAGAGTTTTTCGGAGTCCGTGGCGTTCCACAGTTTAATTAGCAAGATTTTCTATAACTTTAACACTTCGAAGACTGAGGGCAATATGCTTGATCATAAATCCTGGACGAGTGAACTTGTCGCCAGTCTTGAAATTAATCGAATAGAGTTAAAAGTTTTGAAGGAAATTTTATTAATTAACGAGGAGTTTAATTCAAAGCAAAGTCTTCGGGGTGTGTGCTTTTATCAAGACCTGGAATCACGATTGCTTAACTTAATTTTGGTTCACCGAAGTTAAGATATATTGAAAATTTATGCTTCTGAATTTCGGCCTTGTGCTCCGGACATTTTGCCTTCGCGGTAGAAGACCGGCTTCCGTTCGACGGGACCATTTTCAATTCCAGGATCATCCATCATGCGGGCAAAATGCCCTGAGTAAAAGTTTGCCATTTATATATACAGAAAAAAACATAACATAGAATATAGATTATGTTATATGATACAATTTTTCATGCAACTTATGCAGCGAAAAAAAATATAGTGACAAGAACGGGCCTGACAGGAAATAACTTGTCGAAATTAGTTGCAGTTGGAAGTAGAAATAACTAAGTGACTTTGCTTGCAACATGCAACCATAGTCAATGGAGATATGGTCTGGAAACTCGCCAAATTTCAAAGCGCTTATAATGAGCTTCAACTTTATGTTGGTACAGTCCTGACCGTGCACAAATCTTTTGTTTTAGGCATGTCAATACTTAAACAGCACAGTTGAGCGATTGAGCCCGAACGCTGCTCACTGGATAACTGCTTCATTATACCAAATATACATTGTTCTCACCGAGCACAAGTTTGCATAAAAGTGAAAAAAAAGATAGAACAAAGACTTTCGCAGAGTTCCTAGACCATATCTCGATTGACTGTGATGCAACTAAATTTGCACTTAAGTCGTATGAAAATTTCCATCGTATGATGCACTTAACGACTTACGATCATCCACGTCCGAAAAACCCAGCAAAACATCGGAAAACTCCTTGCGCATTCACTCCTAAACAACGGAGTTACGACTCCCCAGCATGACTGAGCAAAACCTGAAAGTCTTTACTTTCATATCTTGATCGTCACACCTATGGTAAGGAAAAACTCTGCTTGATATCTTAGACTTAGTCGACGCCAACTTAAGTCTAAGTTGACGCAGCAGTTCAAAAACGGTTGCGCAACCTGGAGAGAGTTGGGCGGAGTCGCGACCCTTGCCCTTTTCGCAGGAGGTGTTCTGCTGCCTTGTTTGCGACAGTATAGGCCTTACTCCAAAATGGCGGATGATTTAAAATTCTTTTATATGCTTATAAATTGGCCCCCATAACCTCGTTTTAAAGAAAAAATACTTTTGAATTTCGTACATGAAAACGAGTTCATAAGGGCTAATTTATATGCATATAAAAGAATTTTAGATCAGCCGCCATTTTGGAATAAGGTCTATTTTACCGCCATTTTCGAAAGCCAGGTGGACCTACTGCATTTCAAAATGGCGAAAATCGTTTTAACAGTGTCTTATGGACATCCGAATGGCTCTGACTCAGCTCCCCTTCGAAATTCCAGGTTGCGCCCCAAAACAATGTCGTAACATATTGCCGCTTTGACGTCTACTGGAAAGGGTCAACAGATCAGACTAGGGGTGGAGGGGTTTAACGGTTTTTATGGATTTCTGGCTCAATTCTTCGGACATTTGTGGTAGTTACGAGGGGGATTGAACCTTCCAACCCCCTTCGCTGCCTCACTGTACCTCATTCAAAAATGGAATCTTCGTTGACATTTTTTGTTGCCCTTTTAGATTTGTTTGAGATAGAAGAGGACATTTTTCTCTTAATCTCTGAATTTTTAGTTTAACAACGACGCCAACCCCGTACCCAGGGTCTTGTCTCCGCTCTCGCGTTTAGATTGGCAAATATTTGGTATTTCGTATATAAAGGTGGTATATATCATTTGAGTTAAGCACTATTCCATGAAATAAAGAAAGCAGAAGATGATCTCCGAATGGTGCTCAACTCAAATGGTTACCAAGCGTCTTGCATAAGCAAAGGGTATCGGGAATGTCCTACAAAAACCTAAAGATTCTGTACGCATAGAAAAACACAGCAACATTGTATATAAGTGGAAATTCACATGGCTGTGAGGATACCTACACTGAAGGGAAAAACACACACTGAAGGAAACGACAAAACGCATTGCAAAACGAGCAAACAAAACAATTCAAAACAACAAGCGACTGCTGGAAACTCAACTACAAATTGAATTTCAATAACAAGAAGATTTTTGCATCAAGACCACTCTCCTCAACCTAACGTCTTAAAAAAGAATCCACCCACTCTGCTCTGATGATCAAATCCGCACCATAGAAGGATCAAAATCACCATCTTCACCTTTCCAGGTGAATCAGGTGTCTTCGTAGAGGTCCGCTTCCCATATCACGAACAGCCACGTCACCGCATTCACCACCCCCGAAGACGGAAGGAGGTTACTTCCGAATTGAAAGCCATCGAAACTCCCGCGTGTGTGACGTCACAACGTAAACAAAGGCTTTTCCACGGATAGGAATTGAACACAGCTCACCCTCTCAGTGTCTGCCAAATAAGCATGCTCTTGCGTTCAACAAAAGAAGTAATTAGTACGGAACATCATTAAAAATAGATAGAAAGCCATGATATTGAATAGATTGACTGTTGGATTATGTTCGTAATATATACTTAACACGAGGAACAGCGAGACGCGCTGAAGCGATTAATGAAGGACCGTACGCATTTAATAACAATGTGGAAGTGACTAGCGTCAGAACGGTTGTGACTTGACTTGAACATCGTCTGGATTCAGTTCACTGCAGATGGCCTACGCCAAACCGGAGCTTTCGAGGACTTTGTCCACGCTATCAGAAGACGACTTGCCGGTTGTTGAACAGAGAACTAAAGAAACCGATAAAGTTGATTCAAGGATTAAAGGAATGGAGAAAGCTGTAGTGTCAATTCTTGAAGGCGTCGGTGAAGATCCAGCCAGAGAAGGACTTGTAAAAACACCCCTCAGGGCTGCCAAAGCGTTTCATTTCTTCACCAAAGGGTACGAGGAAACCCTTGAAGGTATCACACTTTTTTAGAGAACTATATTTAAAATTTCAGGTCGTCTTTGTAGTTCTCTTTGCTTATTTAAATGATCAGAAAGAAAAATAGAGAGATCAGAAATCCAAGAAAGTGGGTTCTCTTTAACTCATAATTAATTAGGTATCAAGTGAATGGGTTAATTTTTGTTCTTAAATTGCCATTATCCTCTCAGGAAAACAGTCAGCAATGGTCTTGTGGCAAACTTCTCTATATATATATCAGAAACGCCTTGTTATAAATTTTAATAAGTTAGAAGTCGTAAGTGACTTGTCAAGTTG
The DNA here is from genome assembly GCA_036872915.1 of Nanipora kamurai. Taxonomy (NCBI): domain Eukaryota; kingdom Metazoa; phylum Cnidaria; class Anthozoa; order Scleralcyonacea; family Helioporidae; genus Nanipora; species Nanipora kamurai. Next base: position 470,584 of record JBAHVQ010000138.1, read on the forward strand.
ACTTGCCAACTCTTTTAAGAACATTCATGCTAGTATGCGAACGAAACGGCCACTCTGCGTCAGGAATACCTGTCCTGTAGCCTGCAGGTCAATTTTAAGCCCACCTGGTCCTCCTCTGCCCTTGACAATCTGCTTAATCCTACAGAATATTTTGTATTTCTTGGGTTATTACTCACATGGTAAATATATTGTACTCTAAATGACAAGTTTTAAAAAATAAACCAGTGTATTAATGGCAACAGATTACTGACATTCCTTAAATCTCTTTTTTTAACTACATCAATATATTGTGACCAATTTCGACCACTTGAAGTGGATGAGTTTTGATTTTGGCCCACCAGCAAAAAAGCAAATATGGAAACGTCTGCTCTACCTGCTTACAGGCTAGCTATATGGCTATGATGTGTAAGGGACATAGAAATATTTTTGGATGTTTTCTTACTGGGAAAACCTTTGAGCTAAAACAGTTTTTTTAACATAGTTGATGTAAAATTTTAATTAGGTCATTTTCACATATATTGGACCCAGCTTGTGGAAGAATTGACCTTAGTAATTTGAAGGAGAAATTTCAAACAACCGCAGTACATTCCTTCCAGAGCTGTTGATATAGCATATTTATTCCAGGACATTGTCACTATCAAATAATGACCCTCTTCTATAAAGACCCAATCTACTCAAGAAAATATTAATGCCTTGTTCCAGCAAACATTACTGTTCCCAGTCAGTACTGGTAAATACCTCCAAGTAAGACTGAACAAATTTAAGCAAAACAGACTCAGACTTAGACTTTCATACCCAACTGGCCTAGGAAACCTATAATCTCAATTTTCAATCCGTAGAGAATAGTTCAGGCCTGATCCTTTCAAGCTGCATTGTGATGCTGAGAATGTCACAAACAAACCCTTCATTAATATTGATGGCAAAGAAATGGAATTAAAACTTAGTAAAAATATGAAAAAGTAGACATGAGAATTTTTGGCTTTTAAGATTGAATTTTTTTTTCTCTTTAATATGTATCTGGCTTTAATAAGGGTTTAGATTTTTTTAACAGGCACGTAGAAGATCTACATAAAATAAATGCAGTAAACAAATCTATGATATTTCCCACAAACATTTAGTATGGTAATTTTATTTAATTTTCTAATACAGAGAATTAGTAAAAGTATGGGTAGTACTGTATATCTTAACAGTTGTTTCCTTCCTTATTGACTGGAATATCATGGCTGTCTTCATCAAGTTCTATACCGTTACCTGAAAACCAAAACATTTGTATATAGATGAAATTATGCTGTACTTTCACATATAATTGCTGTAATTTTATTGATTTTGATAAATCCCTGGGAATTCTTAAATAGTACTAATGCATGTTTTTCAATTGAATGGCAGACAGTTCAATCTATTTCAGCTATATGTATCTGTGATGGCCTTGTTATCAAACTATCCTGAGTCAAAATGTCTGATAGTTATGACTGTAATTATACACTATTAGAAGGAGTTCATATGACTTCAAGCTGACTATAAAATAGTACCATTATTTTTTGAACTTTTAGATCCATTTCATAGTTGCCAGTCTTTTGTTTATATCAACATAATATTTCTCTTGTCTCTGTCATAGCAACACTACGTCAAGTGTTCCTACTTTCATTTTCTAGCTTGGAACCTACTTGAAACATACTAAACTCTTTGGTTGTTTATTGCTTTTCAGTTCTGCCAGTAGTTGCTAACCAATATATATGCTTCCTGGATTTTAATATATATATATATACAAAAACCTTGCCCTGCCATCTCAGTTTTACCAGCTCCATGGTTGGATCATTCAGAGTTATAGGTTTGTTTCCTATCTGGAGGACATAGTTTTTTTCAGTTCTACCAGTAAGTAATTAACCACAGTGTGTGCAGGAAGACACACTAAAACCTTTGGTACTTAAGTTTTTCCTATCCAGATATCTCTTTTTGTTTAGTAGAATTTTGACTCCTCTGCATTTTTAGTTATTTATTTCAAGAAGCCACTACCCTATAAATTATGATCTGTTTGGTATAAACTTTACATAATTGTAACTTAATAGGGTAAAATAATAAATTCTTGTCTTCTTCTTACCTATTGTCACTTGCTGTGAATTCTTCAAAAATTGTTGACCGAGATTTATATTGGTTTAGAAAATATTAAATTGTCTGTGGAACCTGACTGACTTCCTCATAATTGTAAATTGTTTTAGTTAGCATATTATCCTCTTGTGTAAAATTGAATCATGATCTTTAATGCTCTTATTATTCAACAATGCTCATTTCCTGATTTGATATTTCCATTTTGTGTCAATATTCTTTTTGTTACAAATACCACATTGCTGTGGATTATATATCCCCACAAGTCAAGAGGAAAACTTGGTACTAATGTTAGAAGAATATCAACCCTGTACTGTTGCTGAATATGCCCTTTTATTCTTAGGATTAACACTTTCTTGAACTGACATGTAGTTATGCATTTTTTCATCACCAGGTACTAACCCAGTTATATTTCTGAATTGCATGAATATGTTGGGTGGTTGCCATGATGTTGGGGAGTAATTCCCACAATGATACTGTAGTTTAGAATTCAATCTTATCTGAAATATTTTATTAGCTCCAAAAGCTCCAAATTACAAAGGACCATAGTCAGCTTGACCTGTCAGGCAGAGAGACATAGGTCTCATAATGTACAGCTTACATGCAATCTATCTGCCCCATCCCCTCTGGCTAAGAGCTTATTTTTTTGTCTTCTGCTTGAATAATAGAGTAAATTAGGCTTTAGAATTGGCATGGTGCCTTTGTCTTCACCAGCAACCAATATCTTGAAATACCAGACTTCACCATGTGATCAGTGCTTGACTGAGGCTACTTGTAGCATAACAAAGATTGTGTCTCTTTAACTATTTTTCACATAACCATATTTGGTTATACCCCATTTTCTAACTATTAAGGATTTCAGGCCAAGAGGTTTATTTTTATGATAAACATTGAATGTAGAAAAACAGTATGATCTCAAACTTTGGAGCCTACAGACCACCTCTTTGTCTTAATACTGAACTTTCTGTTTATTCATGGAGAAGTATATTAAAGAGAAATGTAAATTAAACCTGAAAGGCTTTAAAGCTTTCAATTAGAATGAGATGATCACTGTCACTCACCGCCACCTACATATTATTTAGGAAATTTGTTTTTATAGCCCATAATTTGAGAAATAATGAAGTATCAATGGTTACTGTAATAGGCAGTGGTTTTGGGTTTCAAAGCCATCCCTTCATTAAAAAACCTGCAACAGAAGGCTGTAAAAACCATAAGATAAAGGTGATATTCAACACCCAACCCTTAATATAGGTGATACTCAATTCTGGCCTTCTCAAGACTTATTTCTGCCTTATAATGTCCCATTATTTGTTAATACCTCTCTCTTAGGTAACAAAATAAATTTCTTGAAAAGAAAAAAAATTTGTGCTGAAATTGGTTCATTGGCTAGTTATTAGGTTCAAAATAATGTTCTTTTGTCTTGGCCAGCTGGACTATGGTATGCTAAAACTTTTTTAACCTCTACATAGGGGTAATACCAATTAAGTTCTTTACATGAATCAGTGTAACAGCACTGAGATTTGGACTTAGCCAGTATTTGCCATTGAAGTCATTGCTGCCAGTTTTATGTACATCCCTTGGCAAATATTGTGTTGAAAAGTTTTGGTGACCTTTCAATGACTTAGAAAGTGTTTCTGTTTCTGTTTCTAATTGTTTCTGACAGGACTACTTAGGAAAATTAGCACAATATCATCACAGCTGTGATGGTTTTCTGGGCATTTAAACTTCAGGATTGAACCCAATTCTGTCTTAGGTGAACTTATGTTATTGTAGTTAAGTAATACCAGGTGATCTTAAACAGCTAGGAGAAGAAACCAGCTTACTGTGAAGAGTGCTGGATTTAAAACTACAACCATTTACTCAATCTTGGTGAAGAAGACCTTTTCCATTTTATTCTTGTGCAGTGACAGACATTTTTATTCAGCAGAGGGAGGACGTTGAACGGGCCTCCAACCAGCATTAGGTTAAAGTAAAAAGGATATTTTGTATTGTAGTGTTAGATTCTCTTCAAAAATAATGACTTCAAGACTGAAGGTATTACATTACCTTGTGGTATGATTTGTATCAGTCAGTGAAACCCTGTTATAACATCTTTGCAGTGAAATTGAACAACTTCCAAATCAAAATTTCATCTATCTCCCCTGTTTCATCAGTCATGCAAGGCACAAGTGCTAGCACAATACCAAATCATACCACAAATTTAGACTCCTATAAATTATGATGCCCTAATGGTTTACAGAAGCTCAATAGGGCAACAAGCCAGAAATTTCACTATTCCAGGCTGAATTCAGATCAATCAATACATCTATCAAAAACCCATTTTGAACTATGTTGTCATACTAGAAAAACATTAAAATGTTTTGAACATCTTTATCCTTGTGATGGGAATTTACTGACTTTATTTCTCCTCTTGAAAGAGAATGAACCTTGGGTACAAAATAATATTGACCAATATATTCCTGTGTTAATGGTTGAATGACATTGATCAAGGAAACGTCTAGGGGTTCAAGATTAAAGTCTTAGGAAATCTTTGCCGACCAAACTGTGGAACGCCAAGGACTCAGAAAGACTCTGAGCTCCGGACAGGACTCGAATCCGCAACCTTCTGATGCTAGCCAGATGCTCTAACCATTGAGCCACTAGAATTCAGATGGCATAGCTAGGTTACTTGCGGTATATGAACCCGGGACGAGCCAGTCGGCAAAGACTTGTTGGACTGCAAGCCGTTAGACGTTGGGTTCAAAATTGTTATTCAAAAATGAGATGGATTTTTGTTGTTTTTAGAAATAATTAATGATGCTGTATTCAATGAAGACCACGATGAGCTTGTGATTGTAAAGGATATTAACATGTTCTCAATGTGCGAGCATCATTTAGTCCCATTCATCGGGAAAGTAAGTACAAACAACTTTGATTGGTTTCAATAAGGTGGTACAAAATATTTTAACTATCTCATCAACACCAGTAGGCGTCATCCTTATTCTTCTATCATCTACATGAAGCCAGATCAAAGCGTAAAAGCTGTCCGTGGGATAGTGTATAATGGTTGGATTCAGATAGGTTTCGGCCTGTTAAAGTTCTACAGCGACGAAAATATCGTCAAAATAATTTTGATCTTTTTAAAAATACTTCTGAAGATGAAAGAGAATGGGGTTCTTGAAATATGCGGGGTTTTTTGATATATGCAAATTAGATGCCTATAACTTCACCTACTCTACGTCATCGAAATACATGTAAAATTCACCAAATGAGGAATGCCTCGAGATATGACTGGTCTAGCATGTTAAAACTTTTCTTTATGCATGGCAAAAGAGGAAAATACTATATAGTATTTATGAGGATATATCCTCATACACATATCGTTGCCATGGAAACTGCTTGATCTTGCATCGTTTTATTTCGGCCTTTACCTGCATTAGCAGTATTTTATCCACAAAGTTTTCACTAATCCTGGCTTGCGCTAATCGCCCTTTGAACAACCGGGATTTGGATGATTCAAACCTCGAGCTGGACACCTCTTCATCACGGAAGTGGTATACTACAGAGACCAAAACCATTAAAATATTTTATGCAGGTTAAATATGTTAAATATTCATGCGGGAAGAGTGTTATTTCCAAAGATGAGACTTATTATCGCTTTGGAAATGATATTGGGCAGGGTTCGAATGACTACCGTTTGTTTCTATTTAAGTTCTGTTTAAGTTCTATTGAAAGTAGTTCATATAAGATGCTAAAAAAAAATCCATTTCTCTCCTGGCTAGACCACAGGGTTCGTACGCCCTCTGGAAATCCTAGAAAATCCTGAACTTTTTTCCTTTCATTGGAAACTCCTGGAAAAGTCTTGGAATTTTCGGCTGACTCCTTGAAAATCCTGGAAAACTGAACTTGGGTTGAACATTTTTAAATTGCCAATGATTACTGTACAAAAAAAAGTTCTCTTTGTTCTTTTGTTGAGTTGATTTGCGTATAAGACATGCAACAAATACCCCTGGAAAACTCCTGGGCTGGGGTAAAATGCAGTAATGTCCTGGAAAGTCGTGGATTTTCAAAATTTTGAAGGTGTGCGAACCCTGAGAGCAGCATTTCTGGGCTTTTTACCAATGTGACTTAAAATCTAGTAACGGCAACTACTCGGCGAACCATCCCTCCAAAATCGCTTTAGAAAAAATGACAGCCGTCATGAAACTGATACAAACTGCAAAGAACAAATGAAAAACTTTAAAAGTGGAAAGAATCAAATACCTAGCCTATTTGATTCTTTGCAACAGAATAGGATATTCCTGTATTTGAGCGTATTTGTACGATGAAGAAAATCGAGAACGTCACTTTCAATAACTTTCTTTTGATGCCTCTAGACGCTTGCTGATCGGACTTGCCAGACAGCTCACAACGTTATGCATTCTTATCATTTCACAACTATTTCAGGTCGCAGTGGGTTACATTCCTGACAAGAAAGTTCTTGGTTTAAGTAAAATTGCAAGGTAAAGTTTTTCTTCTTGTTTTACCGAATTCCTACAATTTAAGCGAACTACTTACAATTTGCATATGTTAACATGCATTCTATGGTTTCTTTCCCTCAAGGATTGTGGAAATGTACAGTCGTCGATTACAGGGTAAGTTTTTCGATTCATCACGTAGTGAAGTAGGAAAACGCCTCGTTTCCACCATTTCTAGCCCCGCGGTCGCCCCCTTAATGCTTTCTGAGCTTCAAGACGTTTATTTGCTTTTTTCGTTTGGTTATTTGTCTATTTATCTATTTGTCTATGTGTATTTGTTTGTTTGTTTATATAATGTATAAATAATACTGATTATTGCGTTCCTGTTGTCGCTCAATCTATCATTCCGCCCGTCGGTCCATTCACAAATTTATTCATACCCCTGCCCCTCCAGTCGATCACCCATGAATCCCCTACCCATTCATCCATCCTTCTACCCAGCTACCCTTCCTTTCACCCATCTACTAACCCATTCACCGATCCACCCATCTATCTACCCACCCATATGCCCACCAACCCTCCCACCCATGTACCTATCAATCCACCAACCATCCTCCTACGTACCCAATCACCCATCCACCTACAACCCATCATCCTAACCACCCATTCAGCTATCGATTCATCCGCTCATCGATCTGTTCAACCATCTACCCATTGGTCCTCTTAACTCGTTCGTTATTGGGGGCTTTCTCCTTGGCGAGTAAAATCGTCTGGCGTTAACCAGAGTAAAATACTGAAATCTTATGGTTCAAAAACGAACCGTTTGGCCATGAAGGAGTTAACCATCCACCAAACATGGACCCGTTGATCCATCCATCTGTCCAACTTTCCATTTAACGATTAATCCATCAAGATTTTCATCTGTTTGTCCTTTCGTTGATCCATCTGACAAGTCGGTTTACCTATCCACAGACAGTATTCTCCTCTGACCGGTTTTTCAAAGTGTTTTTGCTTCATTTGCAGTCCAAGAACGTCTGACGAAGCAAATTGCAATTGCTGTATCAAAGGCTGTCAACCCGACCGGTGTGGGAGTAATAGTAGAAGCATCGTAAGTAAAGCTACGAGTGAATTAAAAAAGCTTTCATGTTACTTTTTCTCTTAGAGTTCAACTTTATCGAGAAATATACTTATTCACATTGCTTAGATGAGAAATTTTGTAAATTTGTCAGAGATTTTGATAGTTACGGCGGCGAAAGGCTGCAAGCTTAATATTTATTGTTGCGATTTATTTTTTTCCCTTGCACTCATTTGACACCTATTCGCAGGCCCTGGTTTTTTTATATATTTGGGAAAAGTACCACTTTTGACATTTTTCTCGTAACTGGTCAATTTTTTAGCGGGGTCTTAAAATTGATTATGAATAAAATTGAAGAATTATCACTCCTGTCATTTAAGGATTAATATAAAATTACTCCCGAGTTTGACGAAATATTGACAATATCGTACTTTTTTCGCACTCCTAAACATAATGTAGGATTTAAGAACTTCTTATGTCAAATGTTTCTACTCGTTTGATAGGGTTGAGTCGTATATCGTTTTAAATATAACTTTGTAATGTAGTTGAAGAATAATGCCTTCAACCTATGTTTCCTTTTCCCACTTTTTAACCTATATCTTCAAGATTTTAACCGAAGAAATATGTTTTTTCTAGAAGAAAAGGAAATTTAAAATACTTTTTCTCACCATCCACTACTTCTTTTGTGTGTTGATACTTTCATAATCAGTCTCCTTACGTTGTCTTGCCTCCACAGTCATTTAGTCGCTTTAATATACTCCCTAAACTCAAATGTTACTTGTACAGTCACAAGCCCGGTCGCTGATGCGAAGGTCCTTTATTCTGAGTGAAATGAGAAAGGGCCTTCGCACGAAACTTCAGTGTTCGTTAGTGTGAATTCCGACGGAGCCTTGCTCAAAACGTCATTGTTCTCTAAGTTTCGGCCGTCGCCCTAACTTTCAGTTTTGGCTTTTTACATTCCTACATTCTTCTTGTACCTTCAGACTTTCATGTTCGTTTTGTGCTTGTGTAGCCACATGTGTATGGTAATGCGAGGTGTCCAGAAGCCAGGCAGTTCTACCGTAACCAGTTGTATGCTGGGGGTATTCCGAGACGACCCGAAGACTAGGGAAGAGTTCTTGCAGCTGTCTAAAAGTCACACACCATTGTTTTAGAGAAGCTGAAGGTAATTAAAACGTTTGCCCGTAAGGACATGGAATGTTGAAACCAAGCCATTATTTTAATCGATTTCTTATGAAGAAAAACCCCAATGGTTTCTACCTAATTTAAGTTTTCTAACCTAATTTTAAACTCAGTAAGTCGAGGAAATGGTAAAGTTTTCGATGAAACCATTAAAATCTATTATAACTGGAAACGCCGATAAGGTGGCTCGATACAGTTTCTTGATAAGTGGAAGAATAAAAGTTTTGTTCTCCCAAAATTTGATAAAATATTTTCTGGTGAAAACTTCTGAAGAAAGGGTATCGAGCCACCTTAACCGACCAATCAAAACGTGAAGCCAATGTGGTCTTTAAACCAACCAAGACAAACCGCTGGTCAGAAATATTCCATTACCGCGTCTAACTCTGAGACTTGTGATTTCAGGCAAGAACCCAGGGATTGGGACAATATGAATTGTTTGAACAAGAAAACTAACTACAAACAAAACGCTCCTTAAGGAAGAAACGAAAATTACGTTTGTCATTTTTGAATAATAATGTAACGTAAGTGATAGAGAATGTCGTACTTCCTGCATCTAAATGTCAATCTCTTCTTTTCCATATTCAATTTTGAAACGTATCCAGATAAGATAACTTACTACGTTGCAATCTTGATTCATCATTTGAACTTCTTCAATGATCAATTAATCCTCAAAATTATTTCACCAAATCAGGCGAAAATTGTTTCATGGATAGCAATTTTTAACGTAAAGATTGGCATTCTGTAAACACAGCTATCCTGGTTACACATTACTACCCGGGCCTCCATACTCCTAAACTGGCTATACGATTTTCGCCATGTCGAACAGAGTAAAGTAAAGTTCCTATATTTATACTGGAGAACCCTATCAGCTAAACTACGCTGTTATCCCTAGAGGTCCAGTAAGGACCATCCCTCACGGGTCCAGTATTACTGCAGGAGGAAACCAGAGTATCCGAAGAAAACCTGCAATGTTTGGTAGAGCCAAACTGGATAACACTTTTCTCACATGTGACCAAGGTAACTTTAATCAGAAAACGGCATTGAGCCGGAATTGAACCCTAGTCACTGAGGGGGGAGACACGTGCACTACCACTGTGCCACGAACACTCCTCGGCAGAAACAGTATTCCATGTTAAACATATTTGACATGTAAATAAATAGGACATATAAATATACAGTATATGTACTATATTATATTTATAAATATATATGTATATATATAAATATAGCATAGTTTACTTATGGCGGCAAAAATTTGCCAAACTGATCAAAAAGGTAACAATTTCAATGTTGTGGTATAAACGAAAGTAACGCTTAAATTTGATAGGGTAGTAATGCGTGTTTTATAATTCCTGTCTATGTGCTTCGTTTCGAATGACTTGGTAAAACAGTTTTGAGGTTCTACAGGGTTTCGCAATAAATGAGTTATCGTATTTGTGACGTCAAAAGAACCCTCTATGTAATATTTAGTTTTGAAATGCGTCCATCATATTTCAAAACCGATTATTGCAAGAATAGACTAAGGTCAGTAAGTTAGGTAAACGAATTTTCCCACTAGTTCATTTTACATAAATGTAACAATCGTTACATAGGCACTTTGATAATATGCGAATTATATTTTAAACTTAGTAGAATAATTAACTTTAGTTTTTGTGTTTCCCATCAATTTCAATTTAAGTTTATGGTAATTAGTAAATTAACTGAACTCAGACTACGTTCTGATTATTTATAAACTTTTATTATTGAAATAATATTATTGTTAGTTTTATTCTGTAATATTTTAAGAGCAATAATCTTTCTGATGTTTACATATCCTGGTAACAATGATGATTACTAAAATATTAACATAGAAACGAACTGCAATATTTATTGCAGTATTTTTCAATACTGCAATATTTGTCTGTACACTATTCCGATTGTAATAAAGGGCAAACCATGAATTTAAACTACCATCTCTAACGTTCTTTTGGAAATTTTCTTCCAAAGATCTTGTTTTGATTTTCCTTAAGTTACTGCTAACTATTCCTTTCCTCGTTATTTTATCTTGCTTGAAATTTCCACTAGTATATCGCATATGCTGTATTTTAGAACGTCTTCGCATGTGAGTTGATCGTGTTGCGGAATCAAACTCAAAAAGATAAAGCAAAAAAATTATCCAGCTGGGGAAGCTTTGAGGGAGCTAAAAAAGGACATCAGATGGACTTGCCTTAATCTCCTCCCTAGCACTTGAGCAACGGCAGGCGCGCCGCAATTTTGTTACTTTGGTATTTTAATGACAATTTTTGTCGTCATGGGAGACTTCCTGGAAACCCGCCACCAAAAGGATAATTAAAAGGCAACTTCAAGCTGTTTTAAAAGAAGTAAAGCCCGTTTTTCTTTACAGTCACAGAATTCTGAGAGAAGTGAGAGAATTTAGGCGGTCTATGAAAGAGAGAGTAATTGACCGCTCCACAAGCCCCGAAAGACTGGGTTCTAGGTAACCAGCGCGAGCTATGATTGGTCGTTGTAAGCCATCAGCCAATCACAACTCATTCAGGGTACCCAGAGCCCATTCTTTCCGGCGTTTCTGTGGTGGTCAATACTGCTCATTACCCCTGGAAAGGACAGAGCCGTATAGAACAGACTGTACTGGAAAATAAATTTGATTGCCGACTTCACGGGAAAGTCTTAGCGGAAAACGGCGCATGGGCTGTCCAGTGAAGAAGTTTTGCGTGTAGTCCTGGGCCCAACATTAAATAATGGTATTGTATCACTGATCCTATTACAGTAGAATACAACACTGATTTATTTTACTACGTTTTTTGTTAAGTGTTGCCGAATGTTCAAATTGCAACAAAAAAAAATTTACCCAAACTTTTACTGCCACAAATCTGGCTTATCCGACGTAAGTCTCTTCGATACCAACGCCGGCCATAAAAATGAACGCTCGTTTAGGGTTAGGATTTTACTAACCTATCGTTGAATTGATTCCCTTTAATAGGGACATTAAAATCAACAACGTCATTTGAGCTATGGATTTTGCAGGCCGAAAGCGTAAACGTAGCATGAAGATAAGAGCCCAGCTCAAAATACGTAAGTGTAACGCCATAGACAACTTGAAGACAAGTAGAAAAGTTTAAAACATGTTTAACGTTTCGTTGCGAGAGTGCATCATCTTCAGAGTATTACATGTAATTTACAGAGTTGTGAAAAACTATATATGTAGGTCTATATGTACATATTATTCAATTACGTAAATATAGACCTACATATATAGTTTTTCACAAGAACAAAGCATAAAACAGTAAGAGAACAAAGAACAAAAGGAAAAATCGTGCAGGAAAGGGTTGAATTTAGTCTTAAGTCACAACTTTTGTCCCTTTGCGAGCTGAAGTCGTCCTAAAGACGTTAAAATAGTCAGATTGGCTTTTTGTACGGAACGACAACGGCTTGGAAAATATTCTGGAGATTTAAAATTATTCATTCTATTTGTTTTGGATGAAAAATTCTTTTGTTTAGAAGACGCCGCCGCAGACGTTGACGTCGCAAATCTTACGGTCTCTATTCTATTTTGCGAACTTGAAATATTCTCCCAGTGTATACCATTCAGAATTTCACGCAAAATTCCTTGCAATGCTGCACCGTATGTCCGCAGCTTCACTCTGTGTTTTTGTTTAGAGTACGTACATACATTATTTATTTAAACACGGTAAAATCTTCAGTGAAATACATTAAATTTTACTATACCACACCACTAAATTAAAATATATTTACTATATTACACTACTAAATTATAAAACTGATTTACAAGATTGCCGTGTGAGTGTCCGTTTAACTATTATGTCTGTCCTTTGCCATTTTTAACTGCCCAAGTGAAGTCATTACACGTAAGTCGTGGGATAAGTTGTCCTTAAGAATGCCCCACTATAACTGAAACTTCGTTTTAAATAGTTCAATCGTGGCTTGGGTGAACTCAATTTATTTTCTGCATTCCTCATATTATACTTTGTGCTTCTGAGGGTGAATAACTTTTGTAAATACGGTCGGGTAAGTCTTCAACATCAGGACCGCCTTAATCACCGTTCCTTTAGTTATGCGTTTATGGAACTCCCTGCAAACAATTATCTGAATTTTACTTTGAGAGGGGGTAAATGGGATCCCGTTGCGAGCTATAGGGGCATGCACGCAACAGCACTTTTAAATTTTAAAATCTGAGTGGCAATTTTCAGGATTCTGGTGATTAAAATTGTGATAGCCCTGTCGGCTTGAGATCGTCCAAGGTTATTTGGCTAGCCTACCAGTTCGCTACCAGCACTACACATCAACACCGATTTCTGGCAATATGTACTAAACCCACCATGTCGGACTAAAGAATCCAATCAGATATCAGTTATAATGACAAACACAACAAATGGAGGTCAGTTCAGCAGTACTCGTACTCCGTATGGGGCGCAATTCAACGTGGATGCATCAACACGTTGAAACGTGTACCATATACCTCCCGGACCCCCTCGGAAAAAGGTTGCTGGCATTATTTACGGGAGGTTGGAAACTGTTGTGATTAGGCAAAATTTGTCGATCCGGGCTCGGCTGTATGAAAGTGTTAAGCTGTTTTAAGTACCTTTCAGGTGATTAAATCGTACTTAAATTCTCATACTCAAAGTCAAACACGAATATGGACTAAAATTAATCTTTTTTTGTACAACCGACCACTGGAAATTTAATACATTCATTGATGTCTTGCCTGACATGTTACTTTCATGAGATTGTGATGATCAGTACGACGGGTGTTCATTATACTGAACTGGTGGTAAAAAGGCTGATACGGGATGACATGAGGTTTCTCCCACGGACAGCCCTTCGTTGACCCTGCAGAGATAGTGGTATGTGCTATACAGATCATATATATGAATACCCAAAAGTTAGATGAATGTTCGTCATAGGCGTAGGAAGTTCTTTAATAGATAATTACTGAGGCCAACGGCATTCTTGAATATATTGCAGCCGGCTGAGGGCGCAGCCCGAAGCTGGCTGCAATATATTCAAGAATGACGTTTGGCCGAAGTAATTATCTATTATAATTACTGACGTTAGTGAAAGCT
>JBAHVQ010000138.1:484560-504723 GCA_036872915.1 Nanipora kamurai
CAATAATTTTTATATTGCAGTGTGCCATTTAGCGCGTATATTATTTACCCCTGGTAATTTCCCTACTATCAAAAAAGTCCGCTCCCGTTTTTCTGAAGGATCTAATCCTACTCATGGCATTCCATAATATAGCGCAGAGTGAGAACAATAGGTTATTATGACCGTCAGTAATTATTTAAAAGTAGGGGGAGGGCCATAAATTGCAGGTATCCAAGAAGGAAGTCGTCACTAGGATGAAAAATGTTGCAATCTATTGCATCTTTCTGCGCGCAAAAGTCTGAAATTATATTAATCTTTGTACTCAATCACTATCTTTGCCAGAAAGAGATGAAAACACATAGGTTTGCCCCCCCAACTTATGACAGTGGGGGGACCAACTGGGCTGTGTGACGACATGGGTGTATATTGCGGTTCCCGACTTGTGAACACTGTCAAAAAATTCGAAGTCAAAATGCGACCGAAGTACCGTGAGGGAATTAACCAGTATGTGGCTTTTCTTAAAATTATTTGCTGGTCAATATTTTCATTAAATTTTTATCGTGTGAAGCTCGAAGATGCGGCTTATTTTGCCTGCCTGGTCTTATCGAATAGAAACTGAACTAAGCGTGGTTTGTTTACAAGTCATGCTAGGATTTTTATCAATATGGGCCATCTGAGAGGCGAACACAGATTACATCGCTACGAATACCGCCAGATCAAATAAACCTCAGGCAGTGCTTTGGAAACTGGGGGCGGGACAAATGACGAGAACGGATGAAATGCTTCAACTAAGAATGAGAATGACTATATTGGAAACCAGGTAACCAAAAATGTCTTAGTAAGGACATGGCCTGTACATCTGAAAAACTGCTTTGATGCACCTATTCTCCAAACAAGTCCAGCCCAAAAATTTTTGGTCTCTTAGATCATTCAAAATCGTACCGACTATTCGTGTATATTAAAGTCTATACGTTGTAAAGTTGTTTTTCTGTGCGATCATTCACCCCCAGTTAAAACGAATTGTTTGCATAAAGCATGGAGATGAGACAGATTTAACCAAGTGTTTATTCTGTTCGTGCAAAGAAAAGATCCGAAGCTATTTATGCATTGCACCTGTTATTTTAATAACGTCAGATCTTGCGATTTATTAAACGCCTACAAAATTAGAAAGCGGGATGCAATTGTCTAGCGAACAGTCGTCACTTTGATGTTTCATTAAGTACTTCCCACACTGGCATTTCAACCAATTTCTGTTCCAAAATCGGATGAATTTCTCAATCCATACTAACCCAAACCTTGTTTGGTCTGAATTAGTTAAATTTTGCGGTGTACTGCAATCAATACCGGGGCCTCGTATGGAAAGAAGCCTGCCTCACAGTGTAACGTCTTACCGTACTGGTGAATATATATATATGCCTGCGTTCTAAAATTGGGCTGTCTCTCTCATCGCTGTTAACAATACAACTAAGTAATGGGCTTAAATTTAACTCCGAGTTGTGGAGCTGTTTCGATTTCAAATAGGTATAACTGTCCGCTAAATCACGTTTCGGTTGTATTAATTTCTTTTAAAACGAACGCAAAATGAACACCAATTTCCTGTACGTTGTCCTGGTATTGTTCCCGCTTCCTAAACTGTTGCCGATTTATTGTCCTTCTCTTTAATTTCTTCATATTCTGACTCTGTTGTCTGTTGATCCGCAAAGATGTATTATTACCCTGGCATACTGCTCATGGAGCTTGAGTACTGCCGCTAGAAACAGACTAGAGGACAGTCAGTACGTTCTGAATGCACAAGTTCAACCTGGTTTTACATCCGTCATTTGCCGACGTTAAATTGCGATTTAAATTTTAAATAGATTAGCAACAAAACCCAGCCGGAAACCTCAATCATGCAATTCACCCACGACAGCCAAAATAAACATTTTGTTGAGAGATGAATAAAAGCTGAAATTCCCCGAAGAAAATTTCAGATGGTAATTTGTTGGAAAAAAAAATTCAAGATCAGGCTGCTTCCCCGAGGCTTCAGAAAAATTCGATAAAATGTTTTGCCTAACTGAGCGATAATTGAGCTCCCACGCTCAAGTTTCTGTCGTCTGAGAGGAATTTAACTCGTACCTTTGCATTATCGGGGCCCGGTACCCGATGTTGCGAGTTTAAATCCCTCGCAATTCAAGAACGCTGTTTGGTTGAGATTTTGGATGTTAAGTAACATAAAAAAAAAAAAATTCCTGCATGTTATCAATAGGATAAACCCGTAATGGCATTAAAAACACTTTCTTAGAGAAAATGCACATTAGCTTTAACCTTTGAGGTCAGTATTATTGAACGAGAATTGTAGTCTCGTTCTCGGGGAATCAATGTCGTGCTGATCTGGTCGTGAAGGAGGCAGTTCGGGGGGATGGAAGAAACCGTATTTTGAGATTACAATCTTGATCAGTTAATACCTTTACTTATGTTAAAGAAAAAAATATGGCTTAATCTTTTCCCTGGAGCAATAATGATCAGAAGTGTCTTAAGGTTAAGTAACGGTTTCAAAAAGCCTAGCACATAAGAATATATCGCTGTGAATTGGGAGCCAGCCATTTAACAGCTGTGAACAGATTTAATTAGTCGATTTCTTTTCCAGCGCTGAGTGCTATTCTTAACCAATAGTACTCATCGAGTCGACATATCAAGTGAGGCTTTGCTCAAAGGTCAAGGTCACCCCCCGGCCTTGACACATCTATTCGCGTTTGTTCCTTGTTTCCGAAATCCGACATTAACTGGAATGGACCTGTCACGTTTTCTGAATTCCAGCATATTCGCATCTTAAAGAAAACCTGGATTACTTAAGTAAGAATAAACGTTGCTTTTAGAAAACTCCTAGGCTAATAGGTCATTCTCTGCAACAGATATTGTTTCCCATGACGATTCTGGTCTCGAAGAGTTGGCAAGGATCTGTATAATGAAATCATGTTTGGTTTCATTTACAATTCACAATTTACGCAGGTGATTAATGTAGGAGCAGCCAAAGATGCGCGGAATTCTTACCTTTTATGCGCTGCCTCCTTGACGAAATGACGTGTGGGCGACATGTTTACCCTGCAAAACATCTTTAACTATCAAAAAAGTAGTGGTTGGCGTTAGGTCGGCCCACATCCTTTCCCAGTGCCCACGCACAAAAGAATGAAAGCTTACTGTCATCATCACCTGCACGGAAGAGTCCTAATCATTTAGTTGCTTGGACGCGTTAAATGCATCGGGACTTTGTTGACCAGAAAGACAGCTTTTTTAGCTTTTTGGCTCCACATCTTCGGCGATACACGTAAACAGGAGGGAGGAATGGTTCATTGGACGAGTGGTGAGGGAATTAATATTTAAAAGTAATACCATTAATTGGTTAAACTAAAACTTGTTCTCACTTATCTTCGCCGACGGTGGGGAGCACAGGGATTCAAACTCGGCATTTAAACGCCCGTTCGTTTAGTGGCGATTCTTTTCGTAGTTTTTCTAAATTGTTACGGGAACCACTGAGTATTTTGATCCAATACAAAACAACAGTAACTCCGAACAAGGATAGAATTTTCTTTTATCCGACGTTTCAACTAACTTCTTAATCATTTTAGTCCTGAAGATGACTAAAAGTTAGTTGAAACGTTTAATAAAAGAAAATACTATCCTTGTTCGGAGTTACCGTTGTTTTTTATTTTCTAAATTGCTGTGTGACTGTCCTACCTAATGAAAAGTCACTGTTGGCAAGCATTTTTGGTATTTTGTGTCTTTGTAATGTATTTGAGATCCGAGGGGGGAGGACTGACCAATCTTGCAAAGGGTGACGTCATTCACACGCATAATATTTGCATTTCAAATACACAACGCATAGACGGAATCCTTTGTGCTGGCGCCATGTTGTGAGTAGGTGTTGAATGAAATTGGAAGTTACAGTGCTTTTCCGTACACCCTTGGACTTCTACAGCAAACTATGTATTCGTTCGACATGGCTTTGAAGTAACAAAATATCGCTGTTGAGGAAATACGACTTATGTCAATATAACCGACTCCATTGTCTGTCTCTGGAACCATCTGGGCGAATTATCATGAACTGTGGTATTAAAGATCGTGGTAGAGAACTCAAGGACCGCGCATAAACAATTCTGAAGCCCAGCGACTGAAGTGAGAGTCCGTAATTCACTGTTTTGTAACATTGTATGTATGTGGTTAAAAGGTTGTCCTCAAGTTTTTCACGGACAAAAGAGCTGTTTGCCTGCGAGGGAAACTCTTGGTTTTCCAATTTCAGGAAGCAAATTTATTCTTCGTAAACAACTGTTTGCCTGTAAATTATGCCTGCTAGTACAGCAACACCCGTTAACTTTGCGTCACTGTGTAGGCCCAGTAACGTACTAAAGGGGGTCATTGAATGCCAGCTTGCAGACTTATTCATATCTCAGTTTTAAAGTCGAGTGAAGTTTTAATTAAACTATATGATTTTGTTGACGATATTAACTGGTCGTTGAAGAAGACTGCAAGCTGCTGTGTCACTGTATGGGTAGACATCATTCTCATATTTAGTCTTAGAGCGTCATTTTTTTATTTCATTTGATGTATATATGGGCAATTCAAAAAAGTATTTTAATGATAGTCACGTAGAGAATGACTTTGAAAAGTATGCGATTAAAACTTCGCTCTATCCAATTTAAAACGCTCCCGGACACGGTGGCCGCTACGTATTGAGCGAAGTTTATTAAAACTAGGTCTTTTGTATCTGTCGTTTCCATCAGGTATTAAAAACTATCGTGTTTTGTATAGCCATGCTCTCTATTACTGATGCCGTCCTTAAGCGCTTTAAAAGGCCCAGATGTCAAACAAGAAAGATGTCTCTTGTTGCTTTGTTGTTGTTGCACGTGTCGGGATTATATTCGAAGTGTGTTTGTGTTTTATCGTTCAAGGTAATCTTCTACGTATAGTTTAACGTGCGAGAAGAATTATGACTCGTTAGAGACAATCTGAACAGGCGTTTTTTTTCTTGTTTTTTCTTTCAGGAGCAAAATCTCTCGTTCACCGAAACAACGATTGGCGCGCTAAGAAGATGAGGCCGGCCTCGGCGAGTGCGTTTCGCAACCAAGTTCACGCCATCCAGACGTGGTTCACAGAGTGGAATGACTGTGAAAGAACTATTGCCCTTTATTCTTTACTCCGGCAGATGAAACCCATCCATGCGAGGTTTCTTTCCGTTGTTATGGAACATACATTTCGTGACGAATCTTACCGGACGCAGATGTTCGAAGACCAAGCGAACGACAAAGGTACAACGTTCTCACATTAAAACCAAACAGTATGCTTAGAATGCAGTTTATTTCGAACTTCGGAGGTATATCAGCGTGTCAATTTAGACTCATGATACTGCTAATGATTTGCTAAATGGTTCGGTCAACACGGACATATAATTATGGGGAGAGAATTTCGGATTATCGAAATTTGTTGCCGCCGTGTTGATTTTCACCCTGACTAGAGGCAGTTCCGTGTTTCAGGGCTAATAATCGAGTATAAATATCAACGCGACAAAAGTACCAAGGTTTAAGGTTTTGAAGCTGCTGCATTGGTTTATATTAAATTCAAAATAAGCCCAAGAATTGGAAACCAAAACAAAAACGGGAACTCGCCAGTCATTTGTTTTGGATGTTTCCATGACTATTTCCACGTCCACATGATTTTTGAAGAAGCTACCGGGATGGAATTACTAAAACGTTATTTTCCTTGTCTTTGCAAAAAGGCACGATTGAGGTGGGAACAATTCAAATTATTGAATTACTCGACGCTTGTGGCTGGGCACTTGTATTTTTTTCCTCCAAAACACAACTGGGATTTGCTAAACTGATAAAAATCAGGCTCGTATTGAATTATGAATTTCGTTTTTTTGCCAAGAACTTGGCCTTGAGCCACAACCTGTTTTTTTCAGCGTACAACCTGTTTTTCCTTGGTTTGCTTCCAATTTTAGATGTTGGAAAAAGCCAGGTTACATGTTGGAACTCCCCTCAATGAGTGCTGAATACAAACCATCTATTGTAAACACTTCATCTGGGTTTCTGGCAATTGGCTTGTCAAAAACTGGTTTAAAGTGACTGAAGGACAATTATTCTGTCAGGGGAAGCTAAAAATTTGATTGATGTTCGCTTGGCTTTAAGTGGAAGTTGGAGGAAATGCATATAATATAAGTTTTCAAATCACTAAGTTGCTCTATGTTTTTTTAGGTAGAAGGCAAGTAAATAGTAAAGCTTACATCAGGCTTTGTGGTATAAATCACTCCAGCAAAAGAGTTTTACTCAAAACATTAACCTGTGTTACCATCTTTCACTGTACTGTTGCTTGTGTCAAGATTTGGGACACAGGTGAAATTCATGGCAATTTTATTTGAATTGAAATTTGTAAGAACTGGGCACCGCTGCACATCTGAACAACTTAAAGATTTTTAGATTTCAGGTTTAATTCATGATTTGATGTATCATCGGACAAACTTTGCCTTCTTCTTGCACTTATTCTTTAGACTTTCTCCAGTCATTGAGATGGAAACAAAGATCATCTACCCAATTTTGAGAGATATTCAAGTTTTTGAAGCACAGAATAATATACCTTTTGACATCATATACTTCAGACTGACCAAATAAATTAACAAAATTAGGAATATCTTTGAAAAAATTTGATTTAGATTATTAATACTTTGCATTTATTTTGTAATAATGAAAATGCACTTTATATAGAGTGACTTCCTGATATTTGAGGGGAAGCATACTTGATTCACACCACAAATGTATAACCATCAAAATTTAAAACATCCAGAAGTGTCAACCATATTAATGCATTGGTCTATCACCCAAAGAAGTATGGGAAGACTTAAATTGCTTTTATTTATTGAATTTTTTAGAATTCCTCAGCTCTCTATGCTCTCAGTCCAAAGATGATGTTGTAAGGCAACTGCTAGTTCATTTACCTCTCCTTCAGCCTGGAAACCACTCAGCTCGGAAGGAATACTTAAACATTCTCCCCAAAGTGCTTGCTCACTCTCACGAGCATAGCATCCATGAGGAGGAGTGCCGGCAGTTGTTATCATTGGCATTAGTTCACCCAGCTTTCCCCCCAAATGAAAGAAACCAACTTCAACAATGGCTTCAAGTCCTTGATGAAAAGCTTGTAGATGGTCCTCTGAGCAACTGTGTACAAGGAGGATATTATGACCCTAAAATTAATGACTTTCCCCCTTCCGAGAACATGAACAGAAGAATGAGTAGCTGGCGTCATGCTCAGCTTGAGAAGAAGGATTCAGGCTTGGGTAGTTCTTTTGATCATCACTCTGTCCCTCCATATAACTCTCTGTCCTTACCACAGAACCCCACAGTAGCTCATCAAAAGGTATCAAAATCTCAAAGTTTAAACTCTGCAGTTGTGAACCTTCAGCGTGAAAGGCTACCAGCTAGCAATGGTGGTGATGATTTTGCTGGTGAGAGCTGTGGCATTGTTAACCGTCCCGGACGGTCCTTGTCCTTTCCAGTAGATCCCCAGAAGCTTCACAAACCTTTATCGCCTCAGTCTTCACTTGACAGTGAAACTGATGAGATGAACAACATGCAGAAAATGTCCCACTACCCAGAAAACCCAAATCCTGGTATGAGAGGTGAGTTAAAGTGAAATATGTTGCAGTTTGTTTATCAAGGTTGTTTTCCACTAGAAAAATTTTTTTCCCTTTAAGCAACTTTTTTCTTTTGTTTCATCGGCTCTCATGAGGCTCCAAATTAAAAAAAAGATTCAATCACAAAACAGGCATTAGTTCCAAAAATTTAGCTTCCAGGACAAAATTTCACTAGAAAAGTTCTAAAACAGTGGCAGAAGTGAAAGAACTTTAGTGTAGCATGTTTTGTGGTCACTAGCAACTGGTTGAAGCTGCTAAAAGCAAATGTTCTATATGGAAAATTAACTTGGAAAATAATGTGCAGTGATAACTGAGTTTCACATTTTTGAAGAATCACAATCCACTGTAGCCTAGTTCTTAAGCCTTTCACATCTGCCTTGAAAT
Organism: Nanipora kamurai; assembly: GCA_036872915.1. Lineage (NCBI taxonomy): Eukaryota > Metazoa > Cnidaria > Anthozoa > Scleralcyonacea > Helioporidae > Nanipora > Nanipora kamurai. The sequence goes on from JBAHVQ010000138.1 coordinate 492,584, forward strand.
TTGGCAGTGGAATCAGTTTGCAGCCTGTGACAGGTGTAAAGGGGCTAGAAGCAAGAAGGCATAGCAAACTTTATGAAAGTGTCTTCTTGATGTTTTTGTCCTTTGCACATTCCTCACTTCTAACTTGGCGATGGCAAATAATGCATATGTGATACTTTTGTAATCCAATCACATACTGATGAGTGATGACCTTCAGTCTCCTTTGATGTTGTAGTACCACACTGTAAAATTCTCAAGGGGTATGAGCATAACACAGTTACAAAAATTTATTAGGCCTTCCAGTGCAAGTTTCCTTGGATGTCACCTGATATGCCAGCAGTTTGTGTGTAGCCTAGCCTGTGGCATCACGGAGGCCAAAGGAGCTACGCTAAATTCACTTCAGTCATGATCAAGAAAATTCTGATTACATATTTTGACTTACTGAAAAATTCTAGTTGCATTTGTGTGGCTATATAGCTTGCAATTTTGAGCCCAATCTGGAAACTGATAAGTCTAATTATAGAAAGAAATGACATTTTAGTATGATATCTTGCTTATTGAAAAACAGCATTAATACTGAAAACATTAAATGCAATGAGTTAAGTTTTATTGATTTTTAATGTATGAAGTAGCTTCATACATTTAATTGAACATCTTAGTGTATTTAGCAGACATTTTTAGTGAAATTGTGAAGTAGCAGTTTTAAATTGTAAGCAAAATAGAAAACCTGTTGTAAACGTAATAGTTTCTTTTGTTGCTAGACACATGCTCAACAATACAAGTTTTACAAGATTTTATATTTATCATGTTTTAATTTTAATATTTCCTTTAGATTATTTTCTTTGGCTGAAAGGTTTGCGACTTCATAAGTATTTCAGTTTGTTTGCCAAAATAAGCTATGATGAGATGTTCAACTTAACTGATGTTGACTTGGAAGCAAAGGTATGCTCCTTGGACCACCTTTTTCAACACAGATGTTCTTTATTAAATTTATTTTGCTCTGGATTTTCTCTAGTAATGAAACAAAATGCTATAAACTGACCCCTACTCCTTTTTTTAAGAATGTTACCAAAGGTGCAAAGACCAAGATACTATTGAGTGTCCAGAAGCTAAGTGAAAGATCGCAAACTTTATCTCGCCTTGAGAAGGTATGCACAATAGATACCATTTTATAATTGTTCTATTTTAGCTGCTGTCCATTTAGTCATGCAAGTAAAATTTTGAGTAGATGATCTGACATGCTGTGTGGTATTGCAAGTAGTAATCAGGATAAATTACTTCTTTATCAAAAATGATAAAAGTATATTTTTAAGCATCGGGAAATTTTGGCCATACAGGTATTATTGTGCATTTACACTCAAAAATTAGCCCTCTATTTCATGCAATAGTTTCCTGATGGAGTATCACTTACATGTATGCCTACATGGCAAGGAGTGATGAAAAATTAAATAGTTAAACACCTGTACCAATAAAACAAACCTCAAAAACTTTGACATAAATTTAAACAGTATTTGGTGTAGTTTGTATAGTGAAGTATGTGTTTCCTACATCCATTAATGATTTTTGGTCTGGGAAATTTCCAAAGGCACCAGAACCGCATACAACCTGTACAAGATCAATTGTATTTTCAATGAAAAAATGACTTGGAAATTAACCCTTTATCATTCTGTGTCCAATATATGGTACACAAGGAAGAAAAGGACAAATAAGAAAACAAAGCAAAAACCAAAGACCTACAGAACAAACAACAAAAGAAAAAACGTCAAGGTTGTTAAAGGGTTAATCAACCAAAGTTTTATGGAAATTAGGTTTAGATGTCTAGATAAAACAGCTTATAATACAGTAAAACTACTAAAATAAAATAGCTTAAAAATACAACACACATTAAGTTACCAAGACCAAGTGTGTTTATTTCAAAATTCATAAAAACCTTTACTTCACTTTGCTTTTACTTAACTTAAATTTTAATAACTGCTCAGTTTTTCCACAAAATTACATGTAACAGTATTTTGGAAAAATGGATTCTCTAAGTCAAAACTAGCATTGCCATATGAAAAACAAGGCATCCCCTGTTAATGAACAAAATTATCAGTTATCTATATTGGCTGATGTTGTGCTGCATGAGCTAGCTTGGCATATATAGGTCAACATTGTGCATGCTCCTTAAGCTTGTTAGCCCAGGAAAGTTGTCTGAGCCACTGAGGGGAGTTGAACCCATAACCTCTGATCACTGGTGCTGTGCTCTGACCATTGAGCTACATGGACTCAGATGGAAGAGTCAAGGTTACCATTTGTACTGGAGTTCATAGTTTACATGTGTACTGCTAACTGCAGTCTCAAGTTGTGTAGTCCACATTAAATTATCTATAAAAATTATCAGTTACTAGCCAGAGTAGACTAAGAATGAATTAAATATGTGAAGAACCATAATGGCCAAAGAGATAATCTCTCATCACATGTAATTCTGCTTGTAAACTTGCTTAAGATATTGCAGGTGGGCAGCAAAACTTTAGTAAAATTACTAAGACATTTGAATTTGCCATTTTTTGTACATATGATTCTACAGATACATACTCTATTTTGGCTTATCTTTTTATGTTATTATTATTTGATTCAGCAAGTGATTAAATAGGTATTAAAGTAAGAAATATATCAAAATGATTTCTTTCTTTTGTTTTTGCAGGAAGTCCATGAAGAAGGGAAACTACCTAGTGTACTAGATTCTTTGAAATCAATTCTGCAAACTCCAATCAAACCTTATGTACCCACCCAAAACATGGACATGGTGATGACAGATGGTGCAGAACCAGGTGTTGGTGAAGGCATTGGTAAGGGGACTGAGGAGTATGCCACCCAGTCAAGCCCTCACCCTGATGATCTGCCTTCACAACTTACAAAAGTGATTGGCAAAGGTAAATGCTTTTGCACCTTCCCCAAATTTTGTTGATCAATCTTGACTTCAAGTCCTTTATACAAGTTAGGTATTGTAGCAATACGTATTATTAGGATATCTTTTGGGCTTCATAATAAGACAAGTGTGTGCACAAGTTACTCAGGTTTTAGTTTAACCTCTACCAAATAGTTTCTCTTTTTCAACTTATTGTTGCCCTGTTCCGTCGCGTTGTTCATCTGCTGGTGGTTTCCCTGTGATTTCCCATCTGGATTATGCAGTTTCCTCTAGGAAAGGTTATACTGGATCCAACCATTTCTACCTGGTTCAATAGAAGGTTATGCTGAACTTGTTTTTAGGGTGATAATTTTTCCAGCTCACGAGAACTAGTGTAAAGATGTGAAAAATGCTTGGTAGCTATTTAGACTGTACGGTGTCTTTCCTTTCCTATTACAGCTTGCACTCAGCTATTGGTTTCTAAGCCAAATGAAGAGAACTTTGCGACTTACATAAGTCTTTTAGAGAAAGCTCTAAACAAAGAGGTGAGTACAGTAGAACTCTAATTCATTATCTGCGCACTATTCCGTTTTATAGGATTTTATGCTCTGATGTTCTTCGTGGTGCGGCATGTTGCCATGAAGTAAAATGATGAGCTTATCTTTAGACTTCGAAATTATTGTTTCAGTTTTGGATGGGTCACCGTACTATAAGTGAACATAAGAATTATGTAAACGAAAAGTCATGCGATAAATTCTTAGTCCACTTTTTTTTATTCATTATGTACGACACCGGACCGCTAACGGACTTCACACTTTAATATTTTTTTTTGTTTCATTTTCTTTACCTTAAGGCCTTCACTGCTACGCAAAAGAAACGACTTCATTCTTGGAAACAACAATGTCAAATGTCTGCGAAACGTTTTAACTTGCGCAGGGGTTCACAAGATAGAGGACGGTAAGAAGCGATTTATATAGATAATTAAATGGTTATTTGTTGCAATTCTAGCGAAATTTTTACATCTACCTGTATGAATGTCTAAGCTTCTATTGTAAGGAAATTTTGTTCCAGATTTTTTCGATTATTTATCCCCTAGTAAGCAGCATTTGAAAATGAACCGGTGAAGTGATAACTAAAAAACCCCGTCATTTTGAAGGAAGTTTGGAAGGAAAGTTGGAAGAAATTTTTTTTATATTTGGAAGAATATTTTGTCCTTAAAAAAGGGTAAAAACTGGAAATTTCCTTTCTAACGTTTTCGGTAAAAGTATAGTTTTGTCTCTTTTTGGGTTTTTCCTTTTACTTTCCTACGTTTCTTATCGTTTCATTTGTTTCGGTTTTGTAATTACTAGCTGGCCATTCCATGTGGGTGACGTACCAAGCGTTGGAGCCAATGGGAAACGTCAACGAGGCTCGCAGCGTGGTTTGAACAAACTTGGCGGCAACAATAACAGCCACGGCGGAGCTCCGTTGAGCCAGATGAGAAGCAATACAACCGATGGTTATTACAAGCCCAGACTGGTGAGTGCACCATGGTAGTACCTTGTTTATACAGATGAAACAGGACAGCAGTATTAGTATTATACGACCAGCGAACGTTCATCAAGAGAAAAGTTTTTCTCAGATTACGAGATTGATGAACGTTCGCTGGTCGTCTGACGTGCTCCCGGTTCCCACTTGAACAAGATTTGAGTTCAGAGAACAAGTAGTATTGTTACATTACCCAGGGTTCGTACGCCACCCGAAAATCCTTGAATTTTTTGTTAATGTATGGAGTTCCTTCAAAAACTTTGGGTCTTGTGAAGGATCAGTTTACCGATTTGGCAGAATAACTTGTTTTTGCTTAGCTTATGTTTAGGCACTGTGAACCCACTGTAGTTCAATTTTTAATGGTCCAAATGTTTTAAATGAATAATACCGTTTCGTATCTTTAAAAAATGCTGGATGGGGAAAGGGTAATCGTGTATTAGAAGGGGGTGTTATGTATTTTTTCGCGACAGAGTCCTAGAAAAAGGTCCACAGAACGTGAAATAACCTGGAAAAAGGCCTTGAATTTTACATGACATTTTACCAAGAAACTGTTGCCCTCTAAAGTGGACGGGCGAACAAGCAGTTCTTCATCGAAGGACAACATTTTAATGTTGTATACTGGTGCGCGTAGTGAGATCGTGATGGAGTGTAGAATTGCCCGATTTTAAATCACGCGGATAACTCGCTAATTCCGGACGGAATTGCAAAATTATGTGGCGTTAACTGAGACATAACATTGGTCTTGGGACGCCGAATACTTTTCATCGATTTTCGTAGTATTCTCACAGAATTTGATGGTACTAGACCTGTTGTTGTTTTATTTGACCGCACATAATTTTGTACCTCCATTCGTCATTGTCCCTTAGTGCCAGTCCTCCGCGCGTTATGAAGTCAGACAATTGTTTCTCGTTTGAACACCCGTCACTAGGGAAATTTTATGCTATATTCTGCCTCATAATCTTTTTATTGTAAATATAACGGGCAAATTCTGATAAAACCTGAAACCTGATGGGATGGTGCAATGGCGTTCACATTACTTGCGACAGTTATTACTTTTCCCAACCTTTTGGCAGTTTATTTGGAAAGCTTTGCCAAAATTTCTTCTGGATCATTGAAGGAAAAAAAAGACAGAACTATTTAACGGAACACTAGATGACTAGTCCCGGGGAAATAGTGAGATTTAATTCCCTCGAATCTTAAAATTTCCCTCAATTTCATCACGGAAAACGTCTCGACTCTCGAGTCCTTCCATCTATACTTGTCGACGTTATGTTGGCAAATTGATGTGGACATCTCACTACACAGACTATTGTATGTTTATAACACCATACTGGGTCCAATTACATATTCAATATATCTATGTAAATCGAACTCACATATTAACCGCGCAAAGGAAAGCAAGGTTCTGTAAAGAAACCCTTCGTGGGTTGGTTTTGCTGGGGATTTTTTATAAAGAATAAAGGGTAGTGTTCGTTACGTGTTGTGTTTTTAAATTTACTTTTCACTTTTTTCTTTAGATGCGGAACCATGCTCTTGTTTCTCGTACAAAGTCTGCGCCCGTTCCAGCCTCGAAACAAAGACCACAAATGCTTGGATTACCTCACCAAGGTACGTCGGTGCACAGTGGCGTAATCCCGGGGGGCTAGGGTTTAAAACTCCAAATTGCTACCGCAAACTTCACAAACTGCCTCTTCCTATACAGGTAATCTTTGACCCTAAATACCCCCAAGAGAAAATTCTGATTGCACCCCCGTCTCTGCATGTGAAGCACCGCCATGAATTATCTTCTAGTCTGTTCTGCAATTCGCAGAACAGTAAGGTGAATTAATAATCTTGTGTGAAGGGAAAATGCGCGGTGAATGACGAACAATAAGTATAAATTAAAACATAGTCCGAAGAATAATGTCATCTTCAAAACTCAAGATATGAGTATATAGAAGACAAAACTATTGTTGAAACTGTGATATTTCGAGTTTATTTCAAAGTCATCTTCAGAAAAAATATTACAACATCTTAAAAGCATCGCAGGATGTAAATGGGAACTAGTGTGTTCTTAATTCCTTGTTGATGATGTCATCACGCCTCCTGTATATAGACTTTTGCTTGTTATTGTAGTATTGTCTGAGGAAGACTTTAAACTTCAAGTCGAAATATGTTCAGCAGTCTTGTATTGACTTATGTCTTGAGTTTTCAAAATGACATTCTTCGGAATATGTTTTATTTTGTGCATTTTGATATTGTCCGGCTGGTCATGGTTTATGACAAGCAATTTTAGGAACAATTTTTAACCTTACTATCTATTAGGATCATCCTATCAACTTCAGGTAACACGTTATGTTTATCAAACATAACATAATATTCGAAGTGAAAGGTGACAAAGGAAAACGTGTACGGTATTTTGATTGCTCGACAACATAAGATTGGAGTGTTGAAATTTTGGGTCGTGAACAGTAGAGGTGCTGTTACACCGGCGATTTTTTTTTATCTCCCATATCATCCACGTACATGCAATAAACCCAGTACTGTTTACACAGAAAAAATTTCGCTGTGGTTGGCTCCAGTTCTCGTTGTCAACGCTCTCATTGGTTTTTGCATACACCAGGATGGCAAAAGCGAGGAACTGTTTTGTAGGTATACGCGCATTAATTTTTAAGCTACGTTAAAAGTATTCAAAGCCGATATTCCACCTGCTTATGTTGAGACAGTTGGTAAAAGGCTTGAACACACTTTGACTCGTAATGCGATGCCGTATCTGTACGCTGTGACGCGCGAAAATTAGTCGCGTCGTATTACGTGTCCAGTGTGTACGAGCCTTTACGGCCCCTCCGTAGAACAAGGTGAATAGGAAAGCCTGGTAAATAACATGTGTTGGCTTTTCCCACTGAATTAGGAAACTCTAGCATCTTCAACTTTTAATGAATTAGTTTTTAAAAGAACGACTAAATTAAACAAAAAAATTGCTGCTTTACCTACTAAAGAATAAGTTTTTACTAGGCGAGTAAATATTTATTTCACATTTCCTTACAGCGTCAGTTGATAGCGTTGAAGGAATCAATAACAGTTTGGAATCGTTGTGTCTGAGCATGACCGAACATGCCTTAGCAGGTAATTTTTCTTATTTTCAGTTTTATTAGGACTAGCACCAGCGATAGACTTACTGCAAGGGAAATGCCGGAGACTCGCAGAAGACCGATGTTGAGTCGGAGCTGTGCATGCACAAGCGTTTGCACTGGGCGTTTTCGTCTTCAGTATTGTAAAGGCTGTTTTGCACCTGGTGGATAACTATTGGTCCACTGATAGGGAGGTGGAGCGATCTCCAGAGATAATATTCCCTGACTTAAAATCCCCGAACACAGCTTCAAAAATGCATTTCCTAGCCAAAATATTGCCAAAAACGCACGTTTCTTATGCCAAAATGTGAAATGTTCAGTTAGGACAAACAATATGTTCTAACAATGGGGCAATTGCCTTAACCCCCTCCGTTGGTCGCGGTCTTTTTTTTTTCCACTGGATATTTTTTTTGCAGGAAGCAACTTCTTGTGTACCATGGACTTCAGGCTGAACTATTAGGAAAAAATATTACTTCCTAGAAGGAAATCTTGATTCATGCGATAAAATTTGCCTCCTGAAAAATTGCCGCCAGGGTTTTCAGCTCGTTCACGTAAAGCCTGATTTCCACTAGCGGAAGTTTCCGCACGCGTTGCTTTATCCTAGTCTTTGATTGGCTCTCGGGAACTCGAGAGAGCCAATGAGAAACAAGAAAAAGTGAACGCGCGCGGAAAATTCCGCAAGTGGAAATAGACTTTAAGCCCAACTTCCACTAGGCGGAATTTTCCGCGCTGAGTGGAGCTTTTGTTTATCATTTTATATTAGTTCCACTTCAGATCTCACGAAACAGAAAAATTTCGCTCCGCGCGAAAAACTGCGCTTGGTGGAAAACAGGCTTGCAGGTCGATTTCCATCTACGCCAATTTATTCGCGTGATCAAAATGAACTTGTCGAAATCCGCCTTAAGCAAATTGCTCCATAATTTTGTGATGATATCTGAGCGCACAAAAGTCCACAGTCGGAGTTTGGTCGACCGATCAAATTCGCCTGGATGGAAATAAGCTTAGTTTTCGCTAGGAAAAATGATTGGCTGTTGGTAAGGCAAGTGTTTCCGAGAGACCCAATGACGTATACGCTCCACCGTTGTTACATGTTTACACTCAATAAACGTTTTTTTTAATTTCTGTTTTAGATAATACAGATTGTAACTGAATGGCGGGGACGAAATTGCCGCAACTGGCCAATTGTATTTTGCCACCGTGTCCGTGATATTGCCTGATATTGAATATCCTTGTCAGATCGTTGTTGTCACCCACCGTCGTGTCTATTTTAGAATGACCTCTTGGAGGCATTTTTGGAGTTCAGTTTTAGCACTCACTTCTTATGTCGTTTATAGGTAACAGAAGTTTAAGAAAACGAAATGTGGACGATGACGACCATTTGTCTGAAGCGTGATTCACGCGCACCTGTGGAGACATTATTTGGGACTCTTAATTCTTTTTTATCCCGGTGATTTTTTTTTTATCAACACTATTTATGCTACTCAATTACTCCAACGCGAATCTACCCTTTTATACCTGTCAATAAGTTGGACAGGCTGCGCCTAGCCACTCAAAAGCTGCGCACAGGACCGTTGGGAGGGAAACTTAACGGTTTTCCCTGTGAGTTTGAAGTTTGTTCAAGATTATTTAAAGCCAGCAGCCTGTTCAACCGGTCATTGAAGATCTTTTTCAAAAGACCATGTATTTTAAGTAAAAGCAGAAAAACCGAAGTCGAACCGGTTCAACTGAGCTGCACAACAGGGGAGCAACATTTGAGTGATTCTCCAGGTTTGAATACGTTGTCGTCGTCGTCGGACACCGTACCTTAAACTTCTTGTTCGTGTCTACGCATTGCCCTACAGTAATAGTTGTTGTGCTAGTTTCCTTGTTTTTTCTTGGACTTGAGCAAGCGTAGATCGTGCATGTACACAAATATTGAACGCGTTAAAATAACACTGGCTTTTTTACTTGCTCACGTGCTAAACGGCGAAGTATATGCACCTATCGTAATTTTTTTCGGAAAAACTAGCATATTCGTCGAAACAATTCAGCGTTGACGCAATCCTCTAATTTAAGTCGTTTAGTCCAAACTAATGAGTCAGCTTCCGTACGCGTTCACTAGGCAAGTTTTCTCAGAATCTAATATATCGCCGGACGATTCAGCACTGACGCAGTCGGACAATTGCGTCCAATCAAAACACGAGTAAGTTTTCGTACATGTCAAGTATGTTAAAGTTTTCTCAGAATCTAATATATTGCCGGACGAATCAGCGTTGACGCAATCCGATAATTTAAATCGTCTAGTTCAAACTCAGCTGCGAGTTTTATCTACGGCCAATACGTTTATTACTCTGAACTCGCCATGGTTAGCCAGACTGCTCGCTTCGTACGAGCAGTTTGCAGTATTTTTTGTAGGAGTCATGGTAGGAGGGACCGTCAGCTGACAGTGTTACCGCAAGCCAAAGATTTTTAATCGTGCATTATTTTTGTACATACTCTCCCTATGGATTGATGTGCTTTTCCAATCTTTAAATAAAGGTGGAATGCCAAGCATTTCGGTCACCTCTTGACCATCGAGTGAGCCACCCTTTTACCTCCAAAAAAAACTTCGTACCAAGAAAATGTGTCTTCAGGTCTCCAAACAGATGGTAAACAGAAACTAGTACTAACAATCCTGTTTTGAAACCATAAGAAACATCAACTTGGAAAGAATTTGAGGAGGGCAACGAGCACGTGTTAGTGCGACCAAGAACCATAAGGCTACCCTCTACAGGCGTAGCATTCCCCAAATGATTAGGAAAGTACATTAATCAAGATAATGATTTATAGAAAAATAACATATGAATAAAAATTATTGGCATGCTGTAACACCATCAAGCTCAAAAGTTTTTGACAGCCCTTCGTATTTTCCAGGGAGTTAACTCATTTGTCCAGTAGCCTGTTCATTCTCGGAAAGACATGCGCCGCTTTTTTTTGGTTGGCGAGCAGTGAAAGCAACTGGATTGCTTTGGCTTAGATCGAATTTTGTAGAAAAGGTAGTGGTTGATACGCTTCCTCTGTTCGTTATTGTTGTTTAAGATTGAGAATTTATTCCTTGCGACTGTAGATTCAGTTGAGCGAAAGGGGTGATCGCGCAGGTCAGCAGATTTCCTCATTTAGAGTAGGTAAAGTTTTAACTTTAGCTTAGAAAGCCATAATATCTTTAAAGGAAAAGGTAAAATAAGAATTGTGTATCAGAGTCACTTTACACCATATTGCTGTACGTCTTCATAACATTGTAAGATTGGTGAATCTTCTATCTCTCGTATTACTGTTCAGCTTTATCTTTTCAAAACTTTATTTAAAAAGCAAGTATTCGATTGCTTCTGAAGAAAATAAATATGATCTTGTCAAACGATGTACGGGTGGGTTTTTTAAAATTACCGATAGCACTGCGAAATCATTCTCGTTCAAGATTATCGTATTGGAAATTGTGGGGCAGGGTGTACAGTCCTCATATCCCACAAATACAGCAAATAGCTTCTACATATTGTTTCACAGGCTACCCTTCCTGGCAGGTGTGTCCCTTTGACGGGGAAAATCTTCACCCGTTTCGAATGTTACACCTCGGTAACTAACCAGTTCTCCAATAACTATCTCAGATCTAAAGACTTATTAACCGACAGCGAGTTCTGTACGGGCGACTATTTGCCTGAGGTTTTGGTACAGACCGAGGTACGAAAAAGAGAGGTCCTTTATTCAATAGAATGTTTATCAAAACAAATTTAATTTATATCTTTTTGTCCCAAGAGTATAAGTCCCAGCGCCATTCTGTGGGCTACGTCACCAAGTGCGTTTTTCCGTAATTTGCACGACATTCGCTTCGTCAACAGATTTTTCTCCAGAACCGTTGAAGCTTTTTGGACGTCAAAACACAAAAACAATCCAAAAAGGCGCCAGCAATCCGTGATTTCGTATAAATCCTAAAATCCCGACATGCTACAACCTTCGATAAAACTTGCTGGAATAATTGTACCAAAATCCTCAAGAAAGTTACAATGTGTTCGTTTTGGAGCTCATAATTTACTATCATTTTAAAACTTTAAAGATAATGCATAATTATGAAATTTTAGCTCCAATAATTTTATTTGGCATTCGAGTGGTTTTCAGCTCACTTTTCGTAGCGATTTTCAAAAGAAAAATTTCATCAAAAAACAAAGGGGTTAACCTTGACGAATATATTATCATTCTAAAACTTTCAAATGATGTAAAATTGTCAAAATTTAAGCTCAATAATGTAATTTGGCATTGATTTCAGAGATTTTAAGCTTAACTTTAGTAGTGTTTCTGAAAATAAAAAATTTCACCAAAAAGCAAAGGGGTTAACCTTTGGGTTTTGACAAATTTACTATGACTTTAAAACTTTCAAGGTGATGTATAATTTATAAAAAATTAGCTCAATTTTGTTTGACATTCATTTGAGTGATTTTTGACTTAATTTTCACAACGTTTTTCAAAATAAAAAATTTCCACCAAAAAGCAAAGGGGTTAACCTTTGGGTTTTGACAAATTTAATATGATTTTAAAATTTTAAAGATAATCTATAATTATAAAAATTTACTCAAATAATTTTGTTTGACATTCATTTGAGTGATTTTTGGCTTAATTTTCACAGCGTT